>JAULBM010022984.1:0-21181 GCA_032357055.1 Geukensia granosissima
CGACAGAGAAAAGTAAACATCGTTGCACCAAAATGACACCGATTTGAAAAGTCTTGAAAATGTACCCCCGCAATCGTGTCAGTAGATTTGAGGATCAGACCGAAGATTATTTCTGTTACGATTGTGGATACGGAACAACTAAGAGGTCGAACTTTGACAGGCACATACGTTCGTCGAGGCACCAGTCGTATAATTATGATGTGGCAGCAGATACCATCGTGCACCCCGAGTCTCACGTTGATGTTGATGTTCCTGGTTTTGTCCACGTAATTGTCACACCGGATACAGATAACAGGGAATCCGTCGATCGCGATCGGTTTGGGCATGAACACGACACGGGACTTGTAGAAGCGAAACAGATGAAATTTATACAGAATTCGAACCAGAAACTGAGAGAGATGATGATGTTGAGTTCGAGGAACATGAGACACCAGCAACTTCTAGCAGTTCAAGTAATCCTGAATGGTTCCGTTCGAATCAAAAATACACTTTCTACTGTCAGTGCTGTACAGTTCTAAAATACATAGAGTTGTAAGTAATAACCTGCTCATTAAATACCCTGGTGACCTTACTTATTTAAAGATAAAGTATCTCCATGTCCCAACAACTGTGATGGCTCCACATCCCAACATTTTATTACATAATTATTGAGTTTATTACAAAAAGTTCTGCTTGTATTTTTAAACATTTTAAACTAGAATAAATTTAATAATAAATCTTAACTTTTTGTTATCTTTTACAGGTTGATAATTAGGCCGTGGCTTTGCGTATCAACAAATTGGTATGCGTATCATATAGAGGCTCTGCGTACCAACATTTTATTGTATTTAAAACCGTGACGGATCGCGATATTTCCGTGTAAATAAAGACTTTTGCTCAAACTGTTAGTACAAATAATAGACGAATCACCAGTTCAGTCCGCCATTGCCGTATATCACGCAAGTTCCCGTACAAACGTTACTTCACTTTGTAAATTCTTGACGTGACAGTTCAAAACATGACGTCAAAAGGTCAGCCGGAAAAGAATTTTGAGGTCAACCTGAGAAAATCTCAAACGTGCGATTCATGTACATGTCTTAGCAAGACTTCACTAACAGTAACTAAGTCAGAATCTAACAATACAATTAATTTGTTATTTTATCAAATTACAATGATAATGAAAAAATATATATAATTTAAACATAATAAATTATTTTCAACAAATGCAAACATATCACAAATCTTTGAAAGAAATTTGACTTGGTTTAAAAACCAAATTAAAAGGTGACATAAACAACTTTTTAACAAGGGATATCACAAGAGCAAATGCTTCCTTTTTTTTAATCTGTCACTGAATATTCATTATTGAAAAGAAAAATGTTAAATTAACTTCCAGTTTAGCAGCACACAGACATGACAGATGAATTCTCTTTTCATAATATTTTTTATTTGATCCGTCTGTTTTTTTAATCATTTTGAAAATAAATTAAATGAATATAGAATTATATATATTTGTCAATCAGTAATTTATTCTGCATGAAGTCAAACGATAGGATAATCCTCTATCAAAAGAACATGGTTCTTCACAATATTAAGAGAGACAAAATCCTGACATTTCATTGGTCTAAAGAATGTTGGTATGCAGAACCTCTTACATTACAACAGTGTTTATTCAAATTGTGATCAATATGATTGATCAAGCACTGGATCACATGATTATTAACATGATGTTTTATTTCACAATAATACTAAATTTCTAAATTTGTACATGCTTCCATGACGACTTCCGTAGTAATTTTAACCAGCAAACGATTTTGTATTAATGAAATTACCAAGAAAATTTGCAAAAATAGGAAATATTTGTATTAGTGAAATGCAATTATAACAATTGAATGCATTTTAGTAGTTTTATAGGCGTGTAAAAGTGTTGACTAAATCACATTTTTATCTCACCTGGCCTAACAGGCTATGTGAGCATTACTCATCACATGGCGTCCGTCATGTAAAATTAAATTCCTTAAAATTTAAGTTTTATACCTTTTTAGATTTGGAATAGAGGCATTCGATGCAGCCCAGAAAAGTGGTTTTAACAACAGACATCTCATTACTGATAACAGATTACCAGATGATGAGTTTAGCATGCAACCACTTAGGGCCATCAGCCAACAAATTTTGTCCAACATTTTATGTAAGTACATTCAATGTAGGTATCGTTGTCCTGCGAGAGCATGATTTTAAACAACTTTTGATACGTGCTGTTAAACAACGATACGTGATTTTATGCGATTTCAAGAATTGGATAATTTTTTTATACTAATAAAACAATTTTCTATGCAAATATTAGATTTAGAAGATTTTGTGAATAAATATGGGGTCTGTTTGTAATAGAAATCAACACGTTTGTCTGTTGATATCATTTTATAAACAGAAGAAACAAACGTATAGATTAAACACTAGGACCGTCGTTTAAAAGCTATGACCCGTTGTTTAAACTCTGAAGTCTCGATATTTTGATCTTTTTATTTACTTGTTTATTCTATACTTCTTACACTTCGTCATAAGCGGATACGATTTTGGATCTAATAAAGATATTTCGTTTTCCGTTTTGTTCATTATTATGCTATTTTAACTGAGATTGACTCACTTTTGTCAAAATTGGAATTGCAAATAACTGTTGCAATGGTCTTAAGAAAAAAATTAACATTACATGGATCTTAACCAATTAAAATTTTACGTTTTAACATAACATGTTTATTGCAACATATAAAAACAAGACAACATTCAGATTTATCAATGACATTGACCCAATGTCATTGCTAAAACTGAAAGATGTCTTGTTTTTATATGTTGCAATAAAGTAGATCTTAATATATAAAATGTTGTAAATGAGACATTTTTAGCTTAAGATTAAATTTGAGTAAATGTATTACAGAAACAAGAATACAGAAAATTTTCAGTTGGCTCTTCAAGCTTCCTAAATATATTAAATATTCAAAGTCAAATATAAAATGTCCTATATTCTATTTCAAATTTTACGAGGAAGCTCAATGTATCCTAAGATGGAACTTTTCTTTTGCATGTCAAATAGACTGTTTTGCAAAAATAAGCTACATTTAAAAGTTTGATCATGTTAAAACTTCAAAAAGTCTCACAAAAAACACAAACTACAGATGCTGAAAATATAACCTGCTATAATATTTTGCAAATGATATGTTACCTATATTATCTTGAAAGAGACACATTTTGTTCCAAATTTTATCCAAGACAGATGAGGCTACACGAAGTCTAGATTTCCTTAAATAGAACTATGATAAATGGCAAATAACATTTATAAAAATTGAACAGTGGTTATATGTAATTAAAAAAAGATATGAGATCAATTTTTTCCATATTTAAGGAAAAATGAATTGAAATATCTTTGAATCATAAAGTTAGAAAGGAAGATCAAAATAAAAAAATTGAGGAGAGGCTGGTACTACATTATTTAGAAAATATATTAATGTGTTGATTTTATGTTTAGGCAGACGACTCTGATCCTTTTAAAATATTTGACTTGAGAACCAAAGAGTCAACATGCAGCACATTAGAAAGATTGTCTTTGGTCCGGGACAAAGTTTCCCTCCAAAAGCAGACAGGAGTCAAATTTTATGAAAACTGTCTCTGGGATTATATAGATTCACATAGGCTTGTTTTGACTTGTTGTACATTTGCAAGGTCATATGGCTAGTAATTCTAATGCAATTTATTTGTAATATATTTGTAGATTGCCAAGCATTTTACTTATTCACAGCCTTTTTACCAAAACCTTCTCAGTTCATTAAAGGGAAATTTTACATTGGAGTCTGTCAAGTGACAACTATATTTGTTTCTATGATATACATTGTTTTTCATCAGAGAAAAATGTCTACAATGATTTGTGAAATATTTCTCTCAAATTGTTCGAAAATTGAAATAAATCAATGATAATTATATATTTCAAACAGATATTTATGACAAAAAATTAGAAAAAAACACATTTGAATATGCAAGGGTGTAATCAATTGATAAATCTTTGAATATTTATATCAAGACAAAAACTGTCATAGAAATTTCATTTTATTTTGTAGAGAAACTCCACTAGGCATGTTGCACTTTCTTTACCTTGGACTTGCAAAACAATTGATTAAAGTAAGTTGTCAAAATATATTTATTCTATTATAGGAGTTCAAACTAGTACAAATATCTCTGATTAAATGAAATATAGCATACCATATTGAATTTAGAGTTAGCATACTCCATCTCCAGTTTTTGTGTCGCCTGCACACAAAGTGTTGGGCGACATATAGGGATCATTTTAGTCGTCTTGCGTCGTCGTCATTGTCGTCCGCGTCACACTTTTTCATAACATTTTTCTCTGCAACCACAGGAGGGAATGATTTGAAATTTAGTAAATAACTTAGACATGATGACTTGTACCATGTCTCCTCTTTTCAGGTTTATCGGATATCAACTTCCTATTTACCGAGACTTTAAATTTTTCACATAACAGTGTTCATATGCAATTTTTCGTAACACTTTTCTCTGCAACCACTTGGGGGAATGATTTGAAATTTGGTGAATAACTTAGACATGATGACTTGTAACCTGTCTCCCCTTTTCAGGTTCAACTTTCTGTTTACTGAGACTTTGAATTTTCCACATAACAGTGTTCATATACAATTTTTCGTTACATTTTTCTGTCTAACTACTTGAGGGAGTGAATTGAAATTTGGTAAATAGCTTAGACATGATGACTTGTAATGTGTTTCCCTTTTTTAGGTTTATCAGATATCAACTTCCTGTTAACCGAGAATTTTTCATAAAACAGTGTTTATTTACAATTGTTTTGATTGGTTTCCACTGAATTACTGTGTCAAACAAATTATACTGTCAAACATATTACTGTGTCAAGCAATTACTAGAACCATATTTATCTACAATGTTCTGTTGTCGACATGCAGGCGACACACGTCTTCCAGGGAAGACTCAAAGCTAAGTACCCTTTAGTCCACTCTGTAAAATCAAAAATTATTGCCAAGAAGGAGGTTCATGGATTGTAATAATATAACTGACATGACATTTAAACATTTCCATAAACGTCTATTGTTACATCATTTGCTAGAGTGAATTATGGTTTTTATTTTCCCAGTGAAATTATAGTTTTTATTTAACTGAGAAAAATCGATCTTTCTCGGCCATCTATATCATAAGGTGTTATTATATATAATCCTATAGCATATTATTAATCTTATATTTTTTTCAAGTTTTGTCTGCAAACACTGACTGACAGCCAGAAAGATCTGCTGGAAAAACATCTTGAAAGCATTGACCAGTCAGGGTTCAGCTACCAAGTGAGCAGTTCCTTTTTCAAGTATATCGACAGCAGGCAAGGGAAAGACTACAAACATTATGTGAGTATACTGTAATCAAACTTGTTTACGTCAACATTCAGGTTAACCCTACATTAAAGTTTTTTAAAACTCAAATAAAAGTTTTTACCTGCATAGAATTGCCTGAAAATTGGTCAGCGTCTTATTTATGGTCAAAAGAGTGTATCCATGGCAATATTTTGAAAAAAATTTTTTTCAATTTTTCCATAATTTTAGGGTTAACTGGACTTAGTTGTTTTCCCTGGGTTTTTTTAGTGCTGGGCTACTTACTGTAAGACAGGATCATTTAATCTTGTTTACAGATGTATCATAGAGAGGAAGCAAGTGTAGAGTACTAATTAGGTCATTTTGACCTATATTTTAGGCTTCACTGACTTGATAAAATTTATGTTTTATTTAATATCTTGGATACTATAACACATAAGTAATGTAATCTTGCATGCAGATGTAGTTCAAGGAGGGAGCAAGTATCAGGTACTTATTAGATCACTGCGACCTACATTATACCCTTCATTGACTCTTGTGTTAGAATTTACATCTTATTTGATACCTTCTGTCGTATTAGACTTAGAATCAAGTTATATTGTAAACAGATGCATTTTATAGAGGAAGCAAGTATCTTTTATAAATTGGATTGCTTTGAATTTCATTTAATGTGTCACTGATTTCATTTGTTTATTAATAAGGAAAATTCGTAAGGTTCCACGGAACCAGGTGTCTCACCTGCTGTCAGTTGACAAACTGATAGCAGGCGAGACACCAGGTTCCGAGGAACCTTACAAATTTTTCAAACCTACATGTTCTTGTCTTGTTTCTTTGTGAATGAGTACTTTTTATTTAATCTTTATCATTACAAATTTTCTATTTTAGCTACAGCTTGCAGTCATTAACATGGATTATGCAGGGTTGAACAAGAAATATCTCTATTGTCTGGAAAAACTTGCAATGGAAAGGAAGTAAAAGATGTCTAAGAATTTCGATAAAAACTCTGAACAATGGTCAGTGTTCATACCATTAGAAGGTACTGGTAAGCTGAAAATTGCCCCAAAAATACGTATGGGAAATTATTTAAAAAATACTGAAATCAACCAAATCTATTGAAAACACAATAACAATTAAGAAGTAAATTATGACTACCGCTGGACCCCATAATAATATTTACACCGTCTGTCATGAGTAGTCATCAACCATGTTTTGACATTATTGATGTAAAACTTTCTTAGGTGAAAATATTAAAGGATTTGCATTTTAATGGAAAATAATAATTATCAGTATAAGGATAAGTAATAATTGACATGACCAAGAGAATAGAATACTGTTCAAATACAGTTGAACATGATGCAAAAATTATTCAGGATAGAGGAGTGATTTTTTTAGGCATCCATGGTGTTTGAGTTAATACAGTTCATCAAAGTTAAACAGTATTGAAAAACCATAAAACTATACTTTAAAATATGATTTTCTCTGTAGATTTCCAAACATGTTTTGGAAGAAAAAGAAGTTCAGGTTATTAAAAGGGAGATAGAGGAATATTTGACTTTGTTGAAGGACAACATTCCTGATCTGGGGAAAAAACGAAAAACACACCTATTTGTCCACTTAGTAAGTAAATGAACTATGTAATAGTTTTGATTTTAAGGATGTTCGCTGCTCATGTTTTTAATTTTTGGTCAGATTGTCAGAATCCTCTGGTTTTATCCATTTAGATGGCTTAAAAAATATTTGCCCAGCAACACCCACTTTTCTTTTTATATTCTTATTTCATAAAGTTTAAATGATCTTTTTTTGAAAATCTTAAGAATTTTTTGTTATATTTTCATAGTTTGTTTTAGTAATTTGTAGTCAATGTTAAATGCATGAAAAATCTGGAGAATTCGTTTTCCTACCAAATTTTCAATGGCTTATATCTCAGAAAAAAGCACAAGGGTCTATCAAATTTTTGTGCTCTTTTGGTTTCTGTGTTTAAGTACTACCTTTTTATGACAGTCTTTTGAAAAGCTTGTTATTTTAAAATTGAGTAGCGAACATCCTTAAGCAATATACTAAACAGATAAAATCATCAAAAGTCAAGAGTTTTCAAAATGTATTATTTTATTGTTGCTTGTGGCAAAATAACCCTCATAAACAGCCAACCTGTGGTAGAACAACAATAAGTTAAGATGTTATCTATTTAATAGGCAGATGATATGGTGAGGCATGGCCACCCTCTTCATTGCACAGAGGATGGATTTGAGAAAAATCATAAATATATCAGATCTAGCATAGCCCATCAAAATGGTCATGCTAGATCCAGAGACACTGCAATACAGTTTGCAAATAACGAGTTGATGACTCATGTTATCACAGGGGGATTCATCCCAGATGCTGAAGAATGGTAAGATTTCTTTTATTCAAAGTTATGTCTCTCAAAAGCTTTGTTAAGAATATAGAATATGGCAGATATCAATCCACATTGTTTATACATATGAGAAAACTATAGTTTTAGCTGTGACAAAAACTCAATTATCAAAAAACAGTACTCGTACATGATGTACTAAAAGTAATGGTACACATATATGTCTCTTTCTGTATTTCTTATACTTCTACATATTCAACCATATGTTTCAACCATATTAATAACAAGTTTTTAGAACATAATAATGAATATAACCCAAATATGTCTTTTTTCCAGGAAATCACGCAGTAGTAAGGTCATTGTCTTCAGCAACAACAAGAAGATTATGAACTTTTTGGGAATGCCTGATAATATTGATACTAGACTGACAGACAGTAAACTACGGGCAGTTATCAAGAAACAACTGGTATGATAATGGTTTCAATGAATTATATAACAATGAATATAAAAATTGAAATAGTAAGAGAAGAAACTGAATTCATTACAAAATATTGATACAAAATTAATGATAATGGTGACATTGCTTACTTCTGGTATGTTTGTCCAAAGTCAGTTTAACCTTAAGTTTTAGTTTCTAAGTTCTCCCATGAAGGATTTGTAACTGTGCATTAATTAAGAAAAGTTCAATATCATTCTTGAATTTAACCCCCAAAAAAGAATGAAATTGATATATACAATGTCCTACTGCATGGACATCTGTTAGTGAAAATAAAAGTTTTTTATTCATTTTGAAGGTAATTTAGCAAATTAAGTGAACAATAATGGATTTTACGTTGTTGAAACAACTACCAAATCAATACACAAATGTAGGTTAATCTTGTATTTTATATTCCCTAAAATGTACATTTTAGGGTTAATATCAGGTCAAAATCTGTTTATCATTCATTATTATTTCCTTTAGACTGATGAGGATTTTAAAATGCTTGAAGTACAGATACTTCAAGCATTGCTTAACAATGGGGGAAGTCCTCACCTATTGGAAAACAGAGATGAACTTATTGTACAGGAGTACAAAACTGGCACAACAAAATCAGGTGAAACAGCTAGGCCTGACAACTTTGTTTCGTATACAGATGAAGAGAGAAAGGTATGAATGGTATCACTAAGTCCTAAACGATGGAAAGTATCACAAGTATCTCCGCTCGACATTACCGACCATTGTGATACTGGTGATACTTTCTGTCTTGACTGACAGATCACCTGTTATTCCATATGTATTTGGCAACTAACCTTGCTATTCAGTTCCAAATACTCTTAAAACTCCTTCTTAGGAAAACTAACTTACAGAATGATCAAAAACACAAAAATTAGAGATGAAGTGGAATTGTTCATGGATATTCTTAAAGATTTATTTTTACATTTACACATTGATATTAATTGCAAAAAACAATAATTTAGCATTTATTTAAACAAGAAACAGCAAATAAATTGCAGAACAAGTATATAACAGTATTCATTTACATTATTTCAAACTAATAATGAAAGCTTACACAGATAGTTGAACTTCTATTAAGAGATCAACTCATGCAACCTATTTTGTCTGTTCATTTTGATAGTCACATCAGAAGACAGGTTATCATTGTACCTTTTCTAATTCCGATGCAATTTTCACATCTGCCAACCTATGTGATAAAAATTGTTTTCCTCTATAGGGTTCTAGAGTTATTGGCTTATTTGTAGTAATTTTTGTCTTTGCAAGTTTCAAACTCTTTGAAATAAACTAGGCAGGCTACAACTTGTCTTGTATTATTCAATATGGTGAACAGTCATCTATATGAGGAAGAACAACAAAGCAATAAGACATCATTAAAATGATGATATTGATTTAACAGTGATCCATTTTTTTCTTCAAAATGCAAAATGAATGTGATGTTAACACCATATTTGTATGATTGAAAAGAAATTACTTTTTTAGGACCACATAGGCAGAATTTATAAATTTTTGAAGATAAATTGGAAGCACCACTGCCATTCAATTGCCTTACTGAGAGGAGTGGAGATGACATCCAATGAAAACAGCAGCTTTTTTCAGAGGATATCCCCCCAACAAAATCTTGCAGTGGTCAACCTAGAATTTTTGAAACACATTGTTCATGCAGTCCATGACTGTAAGAGAGCACAGTGCCACCTGAAAGAGGGAACAGTTCAAAAGAAAGTTGAACAAGAAATTAAGTTTGTTAAATCAATCTATATCAAACACAACTTTAATACTAATGTATATATTCTTAACAGATTCAGACTCACACATTCATTTGATAAGTTTTGATCATTTCTATAATAATTCAAATATTTCTAGTCCAGTCATTCTAACGTAAAAATTGGATCCTAACCACAATTTAATTCCAATATAATTAATACTTTTTTATTTAGAATTAATCTAAATATCAAGAAAAAATATTTCCAAAATAAGGCATGCAATATGAATCAGAGCCAATAGAAATTCCAATTGAAATTTGTTTTTTAAATGGGAAATAACTCTGCAAAAACTGTTGAAATGTGAAACATTTTTTTAAATCATAGCTACATTTATCTAATGGAAACAAAATGGGTGAAAATAGCTATATCTATATTCATTGAGAAAAAAACTAGAATATTATCATACAGTTTTATTATTTTTTATTATAAGTAGAAACCAAATTTACAAGTATTTAGAATTTTAAGTGTTTGTTTTTTTCCAAAATTTCTGAAAAAAATTGTGATTATTACTTAGAATTTCAATTCTTGTGAAGTATTATGTCAGTGATAGCTTACGGTGAAATTTTGTTTGGCTTGTAGGCTATAAGTTCTTTTGATGTCAGCTCCATGTGAAATATTTTGAGAGTCATTGGTTTTAAGTATATCATTTAAAGCTCATGGTGACATATTAAGTGAGTGGTAGGTTTAAAGTCATAGTAAAGTATTATTTCAGTGATAACTCATGGTGACATATTTAGTGAGTGTTAGGTTTTCCAGTTGCTGGAAAGTATTATGTCAGTGGTAGGTCATGGTGACATATTAAGTTAGTGGTAGGTTTTCAGTTGTTGTAAAGTATTATGTCAGTGGTAGCTCATGGTGATATATTTAGTAAGTGGTAGGTTTTCAGTTGTTGTAAAGTATTATATTAGTGATAGTTCATGTTGACATATTTAGTGAGTGGCAGGTTTTCAGTTGTTGTTTTATGTCAGTGGTAGCTCATGTTGACATATTTTGTAAGTGGCAGGTTTTCAGTTGTTATAAAGTATTGTGTCAGTGGAAGCTCATGTTGACATATTTACTGAGGGGCAGGTTTTCAGTTGTTGTAAAGTATTTTGTCAGTGGTAGCTCATGGTGACGTAAAAAGTGAGTGGTAGGTTTTCAGTTGTCATAAAGTATTGTGTCAGTGGTAGCTCATGTTGACATATTTTGTGAGTGGTAGGTTTTCATATGTGTAAAGTATTATGTCAGTGGAAGCTCATGGTGACATATTTAGTAAGTGGTAGGTTTTGTAAAGTGTAAAGTCAGTTGTAGCTCATGTTGACATATTAAGTGAGTGGCAGGTTTTCATTTGTTGTAAAGTTTTATGTCAGTGATGGCTCATGGTGACATATTTTGTAAGTGACAGGTTTTCATTTGTTGTAAAGAATTGTGTCAGTGATAGCTCATGGTAACCCGAATAATTCAGTCGTTATATTACACTCTCCATCGATAGCTCCATTAACGCCTGAATGCTTTCAGCTAAAGAATGCGTCAAACCGGAAACGTTGTATTATGGGTAAAACATGGGAAAGCTACTAAAAATTAGAAACGTCACTGAAAACAAATTAACTGTTACGCAATTGCTCTATGACGTCATCTGACGTTGTCAACAAAAACATTTTCTGTTAAAAACGACTATGGTTCAAACAGACATTTCCCGGTTGAATTCAGTTGGCTAAAACGAAACGATCATTGTAAAGGTATGTTTTATTATTCCTCGCTTTTTAAAACACCTGCATTTACTGTTTAAATTTACGAAGCGGAGGCGTCCGCCATATTTTAGTTGTTTTTGCTAACATAGGAAATAATATTTGCGCAGTCGCCAAAATAAAGAAAGACGATTGGCGCCCTCAAACCGTGAGGGGGCTGACGCGTCCAATAAGCAAATTCAGGCCCTCGACAGAAGGAGAGAATCGGATACGGAGAGGGCCTGAATTATTCGGGTTAAGCTCATGGTGACATATTTTGTAAGTGGCAGGTTTTCAGTTGTTGTAAAGTATTGTGTCAGTGGTAGCTCATGTTGACATATTTAGTGAGTGGCAGGTTTTCATTTGTTGTAAAGTATTGTGTCAGTTGTAGCTCATTTTGACATATTAAGTAAGTGGTAGTTTTTCATGTGTGTAAAGTATTATGTCAGTGGTAGCTCATGTGACATATTGAGTGAGTAGGTTTTTAATTGTTGTAAATTGATATATCAGTGATGAAAATATTTGGTGTTGTGTAATATGAATAATTATTCCTACAGAACAATTTATTGATGTAAATCACTGTCAAATGCTTCCATTATATGTACGATTTTGATGTCTGAATTTGCTAATGCATTGTTTCAGGAAATCTTATTGTATTATGCATTTTCCCCCACAATGCATATACATTTCTAATTTTTAAAACAAAGCAAGTTTTGTCAAAAGAACTATTGGAATTCTTTTCAAAACTTCATCTCATTTTGACTTGCAAGAAACAAATGGTACCTTGTAGGAATTACCGAATAGGTCACTATATATATATGTATGGTCCAGACTATTATTAAAGTCAGAAGCTTTAAAGAGAGTACATAATTTTCACAAGTGTTTTTTTTATGATACCATAACTCCATTTTGATAGAGTGTGTGGCAGAATTATTTTATCCAAAACGTACAATTAAAACATGGATATTTAACTATTTTATTGTTTTATATAGTATGCTAATACTTTATGCAAGAATTCTTGAGAAGTTCATGTTGGAAAAGACCTCATTATTATATTTATGAACCAAAAAATTTATTGATAAATAAATTGCAACAAGCTTTGATGTACCTTAACCTGACAGTAGTACATTATTTTCAGTAATTTCTGAATTTACAGTAATGTGAATTTATTTTAAGAACAGAACTTCATGAAACTGTAGTTAATTAGAACATACTATGTGATTGTGTATATTCTTCTTATTGTATGTTGAAATATTGTTACATAAGAGAGTTTTTTTTTAAGGATTTACTGAAAGTGAAAGTAAATTTACTAGCCTCGGACTAGCGGAGTAGGGTTAATTTCGAGCCCTGTTATTTGTTTTGCTTTTAAGCAATATTTTGTATGTCTGAATGGTGTTAGTCTTTATTAGTTCCCCTCTAAAAAGTAGATGAGAACAATTGGAGTACCCCCAGCATCCATGCTTGCATTAGCATGTGCAACCTAAGTGATTTCTAAGAAAGCAACTAGGCCATACAACAATAATTTTTGATATGCAGATACACCAAGGTGCCAACACACATGCACTTACAAATTCATGTCACATAGCATATAAATTCATAGTTGAAAGACTTTGAATCACTTTGGATCGACTTGATTTTGGATAAAACATGACCTACAATTAAATCTGTTAGCATCCAAGTCAATTTAAACAACTTTGACATACATTTCATGCCTCATTAACTCAGGTTTTCTTTCATGTCCAAGTTTAGTGTTTCAGGTGTCCTACCATCATATATATTTGTTTATGAATGCATCTTTAGGAATATGTCAGTATTCCACAAAAATACGGGCACTTTGACCTATATTTCATGCTTCATTGATCATACTTGATATAGTGTTCCAGTCTAATTCTTTTTATAAACTACCATCATGAACTCTATGAGTTTGCAGAAGACTCTCAGGCTTATTTTTGTATTATTCAAAACTTGCTCTTTAAGTGAAGTTAGCCTCTAATAGTGGAATACAACAAGCTTGGGACAAGGCAAACTTTTCAGGCAGTGGCTGCACCTCTGATCTTTATTAAATTTGCACAATTTTCATCTGAATAAGAATTGTATTTTGTCATACAACATAAGATAAATTTATATCAGTCACATATAACTGTCACAAAAACATTTAGTATATTTTATACACAGTTATGTTTTTATATTAATGGAATAAATCTCTTTTCCAGTGTAAATTTGTTGATTTTATATTTGCCAATTCTGAAAGCAATACAATTTTGTTATGCAGACCAGATGTCAAAGGAATGTATTATTAACTTTTTTGACAATTCTCAATATAGTTTTTTTTCAAATTCTTAAAATATAATAAAATACTATAAAAAGGAATCCTAAATCAGTTATAATTTTTGACAAACGCATGTAGTTTTCTTGAAGGGAGGTAACTCTGTTTATATTGATAAAAAAAGTTATAAACCTGATTTTTCCATCTAAATCATAAAAAAATTTCACTTTATTTTGATGTAATTGAACAATCAAAGAAGTAATCCTTTGTTTGATACACATGACAGTAATTTCCCTTTAAACCAGGGAAGATTAAGTACTGTTTAGTTGAAGCTTAAACTCGTATTTTGGAATTCAACACATGACCTCAATGGAAAATATTCATTTCAAGGGGTAATAAATAATTTCGTGTTTTCATTATACTAAAATTTGGGATTACCACGTCTTACAAATTGAAATTGGTCAGAACATGTTAATAATACTTATTATATAGATGGCAGTGAAAGATTGAGTTTTCTCAGTTAAATAAAAACGATAATTTCACTGTGAAAATAAAAATGGTAATTCACTCTAGGAAGTGATGTAACAATATACGTTGTCAATGTCGTCGCTAAGAAAATGTTTGGCCGGTTGGCCCTTAATAAGTATAGTACCTCAATTTTAGTCTAAAATAAAGGTATAAAATAAATTTAAATCTATATAATAAAAACTATAACTAATACAGGATTACGATTATCGAAAATATTCAACTCATGATCGAACACTGCTTTGCGCATTCGGGAATTACTACACTGTTCGATCACTCATTGAATATTTTGTGATAATCGGAATCCTTGATTAGGTATAGTATAATGATTTGATGTGGACAGATTGATTCATTTGTGATATTGCATTCCAATTTCAGAACACAAGATAGGTTATCATGATTAAAATGCACATGACAAGTTCTTGTCACAGGAAGTTTTTTTTTTTTTTTTAAAGCCCATGTATTCATTTTGTGAGAAATCTGTGACCATAAAAAGCCAACAGATCACATTACTGCACTATGCTATTTCCTACTTGCACCATTTTCTTTGACATTGACATAGCTGCCTATCACAACAGAGGAAAGTACCACAAATTGCCAAGTAAAAGAAAAAACCATTGTGGTCAGATCAACCACATTTCAACCTAGTTAATTTCATCAACACTCACTCTTATAGATGGCATTACTTATAGTGGATTTTAGATAGAGAAATTACATCAAATGCAATTTTCATTGCAGAGAATTTAAACTTCAAGATATGATATGGACAAACATGTATGCATTGCATTAGTTCTATTTTGAATATAATGGTCTATGATTTAATATGATATCCTATAGTGGCTATATATATATATATGATAATATTTTGAAGCGATTTTTTCTCTAAATTGTTGTTCAATATAATACTGATTAAATGTGGACAAAAATGTAATGATTATATTTTCATGTGCTTTTAACATTAATTTAACAGTTGATTTTCTCACGTTCGATGAACCTTTAATTTTTTAACGTTAGATTAACGTTAAATGAGTTTAACGTTAAATTAACGTAAAGATTTTAACGTTAATTTAACGTTAAACTTCAATTTTGTAAAACACACTGGGTAAAACTTTTTATATTAGAATAAGGTTTCAAGAGCCTTATTTGCAATCTATCTATTGTTGTTTTAGGTGATGTTTTTTATGTTTAACACAACTTTATCAAAGCATTATACTTAACGTTAAATTAACGTTAATAATCTAATGTTAATTTAACGTTAAGCCTACTTAATGTTAAATTAACGTTAAATTAACATTAACTTAACGTTAATTTAACGTTAATTGAGCTTAACGTTAAATTAACGTTAACAATATTTGCCTGTGTATAATGAGGCATCGGATGAGCCAACTATTTTATTCATTGAAATAATTTAAAAGTTTTTCGAAAATTTTACCTCTACATCCAATTATATTTTTAATTCTGATGCCAAAATAAGAGTTATGTTTGAAAATGAAACAATGGATATTATTTCCATTAATGTAAAGTACTTCATCATTTAAATACAGAGGGTAATTCCATTTTAACTGAATTCTGGCATGAAAGTGTGAAAAATTGGTAATAAGCCGACTTCAGATTTCTGTTTAATTTTCTTAAACACTTTCATTGAGATTTCGAGGCTTCTACCGGTAAAATAATACTCTTAATAACAAATAAAATATTAGAAGTTAATACATTCAAGTCAAAATATTCAAATTTATCTATATTTATTACGATTTTAATTACCCAGGATAATCTTTTCACAGAAAATGTGTGTATTATTGGTAGGGTAAATAATGTCCTTAAAGGGGGTGGAGGGCAATACAGCATTAGACCTCTCTGTCTTGGTGGCCAATGAACATTACCTAGTTCTAAATCTAATAATGAATAAGTGACATTTAAGAAACGTCTTATCAGTAGCATAAGAACGAAATAAAACGATATAGATAAGAGTGAAATTGCTATTCAAATAACATAATGACGTTTTATTAAATGGGACCTGTAGATGTTTAAATTTTATTGTCATTTTGTGAATTACTGTCTCATGGACAATCATGCCAAACATTTAAATATTTATATTTATTTATATTCCCATTTCGATGTGTTTTGTTTTTAAGATAAGAGAGTGTCTCGATGTTGTAACTTGGACTACTTAAGTTTTGGTGTTAATGCTACTCATGAGAAGTTACTCATTGAAATATACATATAGCATACCGAATTTTCCTTATTTATTCAATATGATAATGCGTATTTTGATACCACTGTGTCGATGCCACTGCTAGTGGAACAAAGTCCCCTGAGAGTTCCACTTGCCAAGTTTTGTTTGTCTGTTTTGTTTTATTGGGGTTGAACGCAACTTTCAACAATATTTTAGTTATACGGCGGCAGTCAGTTTTCCTGATGGAAAAAGCCTAAGGCAGGTAACTGAAAAACCTTATTACGTGCAATGCAAGTTAAACTCAACCTGTTTTTGTATGGTATGTAAGTCAGACGAGAACTCACGCCGTATAGGTGATAGGTTACAGTTATCTTTACAGCTAAGTTTAAATCAACTACCTAGACCACCCGGCCACCCAAGTCCAGTTATGATACTTGTCTGAGATAAAACCAATCAAACAATGTTATCAAAACTTTTCCTCATTCATTAATATTTCCAAATCACTTGAAATATGGCAATGGCTCGAACAGTTTTGTACTTAATAGGTGTTCCGTCGGATTTGGCTTCCCATTTCGATAGTTTTTGGATTTGATTGCTTTTTTTCTATGTTTGAATCTTTGACGACATACTTTTTTAGTTAAATACCACTGATAAGATGTTACTACTTGAAATATACATACAGCATACCAAATTGTCTTTAAAGTTATAAAAATAAGAGATTTGACATGACTGTTAATGAGAAAGCTGTCTTACAAATGACAGTCAAATTAAACTTTCACAAGATCCAATGCGGTCTTCAATAATGAGTCCATAACACAAAAGAAGCTGCAAATAAACAAAATATGAATTTATTCATAAAATTAAACCTTAGCTATTGAAAAATGGCGAGCAAATAACAATAAATGAGTAATAAAACAACGATAACTACAGCACTACAGTTTCCTGGCTTGGGACAAGCACATAAGGTAAATGGCGGCGTTATACCAGTTTGTGATCACTGAAAACATATCCTAACATTGAACAGTGGTTTGACAAAACAGCAATGAAAACAAACTTTCAAAATCGGCTGAAACGTTACAAGTAACGTTACATTGCAGGTCTACCAATTGCTCCACAAACCTTTTTCCAAGTTACTGGCAGTTATTATATCAGAAGAAAAATATGGGCCTGGAGCTCTGGAAGTTAATGTGGAACAAGCCATTTGTGAAGTGGGGTGAATTAAATGTTGATTCTACAAATTTGCAAAGATCAGTTAGAATACCTCAAAACAAAGTCCCTTACCTCTTTTACTGCTGTTTTTCATCTTGAAAGCGATGGGAAACCTTCACAAGTTTTGTTATACCAAAAACTGTTTCATAAGATGTGGATAATCTACATATTTGATAAAAGATAACTAATCAGTATGTTTTTAATATTTCCTTTCCTAAAGGGGTGTCCGTTGGTTGGGCGAGACGTATAAATTCAACCCATGTTGTAGTCCCCGCCGATAAAGCCCCTAACAACATTGTTTTTGTTTGTAAATCACATTACATAGGCTGCTTGATAAGGGAATTAGGTATCGACAGTTCACTTGGCAACCCAACATATGCCCCAACGACATTTACCAAAGAGGAAATCCTTGACAATCATCGGTCAGTTTTGTCTCCTTTTGGAATTTCAACTTAAAAGGAGGAATTCGATCTTCCTTTACTTTACTGGATTCCAAAGGTTCACAAGTGTCCTTACAAGCAACTTTACATTGCAGGGTCTGCCAATTGCTCCACAAAACCTCTTTTCAAGTTACTGACATTTATTCTATCAGCAGTAAAAAATGGGCACCAGAGTTACTGTGAAACAAGCCATTATAGAAGTGGCGTGAATCAAATGTGGATTCTAAAAAATTCCCAAGATCTGTTAGAATGCCTCTAATCAAGGTCCATTACCTCTTGCAATAGCATCAAAACATTTGATTTTTCAACCCTCTATACTACTATACCACATTCATAATTCAAAGAAAAATTGAAAGCCTTAGTTCACCTCGTTTTTGTTAAAAAAGCAAACACTGACTCAAATATTTGGTTCTGGGTAGGGACAAACCTTATTCTTTAACAAAAAGAACTCAGAAGATGACATTTGCGGAATGCTAAATTTCTTGATTGACAACATCTTTGTAATATTTTGCGGGTGTGTGTTTCAACAGACTGTTGGTATTCTAATTGGGACCAACTGTGCACCTCTTCTTGCCGATGTGTTCCTTTATTCGTATTTAGCTGACTTCATACAGTGCCTTCTACAGAGAAAAGTAAAAAAGTTGGCTCAATCTTTTGGTTTCACGTTCCGCTATGTAAATGAATAACTCTAAATTTGGTGACTTATCCCATTAAACTCGAAATTAAAGATACTACAGAAACAGAAAGGTCTGCTTCTTACCAAGATTTACACCTAGAAATTGACAGTAAGGGCGGGTTAAGAACAAAAGTTTACGACAAGAGAGATGACTTTGATTTTCCGATTGTACACTTTCCGTTCATGTCCAGTAACATTCCTGCCGCACCTACATACGGATTGTATATCTCTTAATTGATACCCTTGTCCAGGACCTGTGCTTCCTATCAGGATTTTATTGATAGAGGGTTGCAGCTGACTAGAAATTACTGAGCCAAGGGTTTCTGCTTTCGGGTTTCCCGGCTTTAAATATTCCACGGTAGTCTGGTCCAAGTGGCCCTTTTTCCACGTGGTGTCTAAGTCTTTAGATATTGTTTGGCTAAATTCTGTAGTAGGGTCCGGGTCTAATTTCTCATAGAATTTTTCTTCTGATAGTTGACGTTCTTTTTCTTGTGTAATCACATTTGTTCAAAACGACAACAGCAATGCCTTTATCAACTGGTTCGATGATAATGTCGTCTAAGCCAGAAATTGGATGTTCGGTTTCTAAGTCGTAATATGCACTCATGACTGTAAGAAAAATAACGATGGCTTATGATAATACACCAGTGCTTCATATGAAAAATTATAGAAATTTAAGTTAAAAAAAAAAAAAAACATAATATAAAATAGTTTTTGCCGGCACCTGACGACAGCTTATCAATTTGTGTTACACAGAAATGATACGGAACGCAATCAACAACCAATCAAGCACTAAATTGCAACTGACTTTAATTGGCAATCGGACAATTTTCAACAAGACAAAAAGGTTTTTCATTCAAAGAAAAAGTAGGTCTTATTTACATATTTGTTTTGTATTTGTCCACTAATAAATTCTTTTAAAAATCGGAATATGAAATTAAAATTGTTAGTTCCGTTTGATCTAGATATGATAATTTATGAGGTATTAAATGAGAACAATTATTTATGATATAGAGTAAGGACAGTTTATTTTTTAATTACTGTGGAGTTTCGTTTGAGACACACTTGCATTTGTTAGATTATGATATTGTTTGCGTATGTGCTCATATGTAAATCTTATAATATTGAGATGCATAATGATCTTCTTGTCATGGTTTTATAATTTCTATATTACAATTATTATGATAAATAAAAATTAATTTTATTAGCTTGTTATCTTTGTAGAACTATAATGCAGTTATTTAGTTGATAAATTTATGATAAATAATTTGCAGTAAACAAATATAAACACCCCGGTCATCACTTACAAATGATTAAACTTAAACATATTAACAAAAGGAGAAAAGAGAGTTACAATTTAAAATTGTAATCACCAATTTATAGACCAAAGAAATTTTACTCACGAACAGGATGTTTATTGCATAGGTTTATTCGCTGGAAAAAAGAATTAAGTGAAATTTTTACCTGTTATTTACTTTTTTAATTGCGCGAATAAATCTCTTAAATAAGTCGGAATATGACAAAAATTGTTTTAAACCATAATGATTCTTAAATAAGACTGGTTTAAATGTTCATTTGTTGAATGAAAGATACATACAATTTCACGTGTCGCAAAACTTTTTATGTAGTATTTATTATACATTTAATATATATTGTGCAACATGTCGCAAATATAAATGAAAATTTATCCGATAACCGAACCTAAACTGTTCGACCGAGTAAAGGATGTAGTGAACATTTATAGGTATGCGGAAAGGAAAATTCTAAATGTCCTGTTTATTAAATTTGGTTTATTTTCTACTTACTGTCTTTAAATATTTCATACTGGCATTTGCACAACCCATTTTGTTTGATTTCTTATGATATTTAAAGACTAAATCCAATTGGACGTGTTTAAATTGATACCGCAGTGAGAGCAAACTTGGTTTCCTAATCTATTGCTTTTGGGGTTTTAACTAGCCGACAGCAACTGCGACTACACTTTGAGGATACTTTTGTTGTATCTTGTAATAAGTTTTAATTATATACTACTCAAAAAAAGAAACGATACACTCCTTCAACACCATTTAAAAATTTGTTTGTGCATTGTTTAAATTTTTTTATACTGTTTCAATCTTTATGTTGGTGGGACTAAAGTTGCTGCAGTTTTGACGATTTTGCAGAAAAGTGAAATGGTTTATTTGCAAGGTCAAATTGCAAGACTGGAAA
>JAULBM010022985.1:0-11300 GCA_032357055.1 Geukensia granosissima
TTATCCAGTCATATCACTGTGTCCAGCACATTATTGTGTCCAACAAAATACTGTGTCCACACTTACCCAAAGGTTCATTTGTTCACATTTGACATGTGAACATGTTGCAGTCGTATCATGCTCCTACGTTAAGGGCTAGTTAACTACACTAAAGTATTTTATACTTATTTGTATAAATAATTACAGTAAATGCCAAGCAGATGATAATATGTTAATTTGATGTATTTTTCAGTGTCCATTCCATTAGTAGGACCAGATCTGAAACTTTTACCGTTACATTTTTTGGTGGATCCTGGTGTAAACTTTGACTTTTCTTCCAATAACAATTCTGCCAATGTTAAAACCAGCTTGTCACAGGAGGACCATGTTAATCTTCTACAGAAATACTTAGACCTGGAGCGTATTCCATTCATCGAGTCTGATATGGATAGTGATACAGAAAGGAAGTCAAGTGGTTCATATGATTCAGATGAAAATTTAGGTTGTATTGGAAAAGATAAAAAGAAAGATGGAAAGGGTTCAAAACAAAGTGTGACAAAACAGTTCGGGAGCTTAGGGAAAACAGTGGGTAAAAAATTAAAGAAAAATTTTGGAAATGTTGGAAAATCACTCAAAGCTATGGGCCCTGATAATGAAAAAAGTCGCAAGACTTCTGGTGGAAGTGGTTTGACACAGAGTACAAAAGTTCCAATAACAATAGCTGCCATGATTGATCAAGAGCAAAAGTTTGTCTGGGCTGCCAAGCTCAATATTAAAGTGACAGAAGAACAGACTAAAATGATTAAAAATTATCTGCTAAGTGCTGAGGAACGGTTCAAGGAAGAACGATCAATTCTAAAGGCTGCTGGTGATGAAATCCGAAGACGTTCAATAGGAGCTTCTTTGCAAGATTTGAATGTAACAGAGAAACCTGCTAAATGTGTCAATTCAGATTGTCAGTTATATGGCAATCCAGAAACTCATTATCTTTGTTCTAAGTGTTATGAAGAACAAAAAAATGCCACCCTGGATCGTAGTAAACTGTTGAAAGAAAGTTATGCCACTTATCCAGGTCGAATTCCCCCAAAACAAAATCCAGAAGTAGAAAAGTATGGGAAATCCAAATTCTATACTCATGTTGATGAGGAAGAAGTTTCCAAGTTAACCAATGTAAATCTGAAAGGTAAACCGAATCCAGTGCCAATAACTACCAGTTCTACTTCCGATCGAAAAGGTCGTCAGTCAGTCAACTTTAACAAATATGCAAGACCAAGAACCCCATCCCCAGATTATGATAATGTTGATTATGGTTTAAATAAAACCCCAGCATTATCTCCAAAACTGTTACCAAAAGTAATGAATACTTCTGCAAATCAGCAAGCTACTACTCAACCTACAAGACCATTGTCTGGGACAGTCAGTAAACCTAATCCAGTACCAAAACCAACAGAAACCATGGCTGTTACAGGCCAAGTGAGTGTTCCATCAGCTAATAAAACTACAAGACACTGTCTTTCACAAGGATGCGAATTTTATGGAAATGAAAGCACAGATTTTCTTTGTTCAGCTTGTTATAAAGCTAAGCAAAAACATAATGATTATGTTAAAACAAGGTTATAAGATTAATGTGATACATTTTATTATATATTTTATAGTCCATTACAAAAAACTAGGATAGGGTTGAAATTAGATAGTTATGCAGATGGAATGTAATAAATTTAGAAGCTTCCTAATTACTTATAGGATTTCATGTTTAAATCCATTTTTGCCATTATTCAGTCATTGGGAGCATTTGAAGCTTTTATTTTTGCTGATAATATTTTAATGCCAAAAGGGAAAAGGTAACATTTTCCTGAATTTGTGTTCCATTTTTTATAGTTTGTCATATTACACATTTATTTCCTGTAACTATTGTGCTTCACCCTTAAGCCAATGATCAAGTTGTCCTCGGATTGACCATATTATAATACTCCTTTACTTTGCACAGCTTGAGAGCTTGTGTTAAATCCTTAGTTTTTGTGTCACCTGCTGCTTCCAACAGAGTAACTTACAAGGGGTCACTATCTGTCCTCTTGTCATCAGGTTCACACTTTCCAATCTACTACTTCTCAAAAGCAGCTGTAGATTTTAACCAAACTTTCACATCTTTATGACATATAGTGTTCCACCTCCTATTTTATTTTTCCAGAAAATCAATACTTTAAATTTGGCTGCAATTTTGACTAGTAAATTGCAGTGAAAAAAGTAGGGACTATTTCTTATCTGCTACTTCTCCTTTATCACTTAATAGAAATTAAACGACTTTCACAGGTTCTTTACCAATACTTGGTATATTGCACCTCCTATTTTATTAACTAAGGAATTCAATGCTGTAAATTCCTACTGCAATGTTCACCTGCAGTATACTTAAAAAGTTGGGTGGGGCAAGGGTGGGCATTTCTATTTTCTGATACTCCTCCTTAAGCTGTCAACAGTTATTAAAAAACTTTCACAACTTATGTATCATTAAGTTCTATTGGACAATTTCACCTCATA
This sequence comes from Geukensia granosissima, assembly GCA_032357055.1. Classification (NCBI taxonomy): domain Eukaryota; kingdom Metazoa; phylum Mollusca; class Bivalvia; order Mytilida; family Mytilidae; genus Geukensia; species Geukensia granosissima. Next base: position 2,515 of record JAULBM010022985.1, read on the forward strand.
TTTTAAGATGTTAAGAACGCTTTTGTGAATTGTTTTATGTAAGGATGTAGTATCTACCACTCATTTTTAACCTGTCCTCTTCAATGTTTGCCTTACTAGGCAAATAGAAAGCAGGCGACACATTTCTTCCAGGGAAGACTCAATTCTTAGTTTTGGGGTTTTTTTTTTGTTTTGTATATTTTTTACTCTATAAATGCATATTATTATTTTGAAATACCAATATCTTTATGCTTGTTACACTTTCGAAAAACATCTTAGCATGAAATCCAGGATCTGCTGTTTATATAACCTCAATCAACATTTTTTCTTGCCATTTCTAGTTGGTGGATAAAATTAAAATTCAGGTTTCAATACATTAATTTCTTTTGTAAAATCAGATTGAATTATTCATAGTTTATAAATCTTCTCGATTTCATGGTGATTTATTTCGAACGTCAGTAATGTCACATCTTTGACATTTTCATTATGCTTACAGGATATGATAATTCATTTTACATGTATTATTCTAAAATATATACTTAATATACAATTTCTATACCAGAGTTAGGTTGTGTCATTATAATTATTGGCATGGTTTACATCCATGATAGTCATTTCATGGAATCATAGTACACTGCAGTATTTAATAGTATAATTGTGAAGGTTTTTTTATTTATTTGAATATTTCTACATTTCTTTTTAAAAGAATGGAAAAACTTGAACAATTTAAAAAAATTTATTGCAGAAATATAATGTGAAAACCTTTACATCTAGGTTCTGGTCTGTGAACAGATCATTCATCTAAAATTATTTCAAATCATAATGATTATCTGAATAAAAAGTATTGGAACCTTTAATCAGTTTTTGTTCACTCTATTGATGCAGTGAAAGTTGTTTTGATTTTATTCTGGAAGTGTTGTAAGGAGTATAAAATAAAGTTTTACCTATTACTGTAGTGTTGTATGAAGTATAAAATATTTTTGCAGGGGTTAAGTACCTGATGTATGTCAAACTTTTCAGCAGTTTTGTTTTATGTTTAAAATATCAACATCTTCACCATATTTTTTTTTTCATCATTTTTCGGTCAAGTGAAATCAAAGAAAAATGTGTGTTGGTTGTACACTATAGAGTAATAATGCCATTGACATCATACATAATAAAATTAAATCCAAAGAAAACATTTACATGTTTCTTATTATGACATTTTAAGTTTATAGCTTTATATTGTTTTTGCATAATATTCTGTTTACATTATTTTTACATTAGAAGTTGTTTAACTAAATTGGTTGCATGATTAAACCACATTGTTTGAGCTTATAAGATTTCATTAAGTATTGAAACTATTCAAGTTTTTACAAATCATCCCATTGTTTGTGTACTGGTACTTCATTGAATCTCAGCAGTGTAATTTGTTTTAGGTCCAGCAATGTTGCCCTGAATTTCACAACTAGAAATTTGTCATACAATATTATGGTAGGTTTATTTAGAATTTTTTTAGATAATAGATGTAATATTACAAGACACAATTTATTATAACAATATTGAAGTGGTTAGAAATTTATTGTTATGTCACCTCTTAACAGCCTTTTTTTAGGGGGCCATGATATAGTTTTACCTCGTCCATACATTCTTACATATGTCCATACGTCCGTCAAATGTCATCAAAGATTTCTTGGCTTTTGTGTGTTAGATTGATTTGATATTTGGTCCGAAGCATTATCTGGGTGTGTTGTACTTTGTCTGCCCTTTTCATGTCTGTCATACTTCCTGTTGGTTGGGACAGGGACATTCATGTCCCATAAGCACATTTCCTCTGTGTTATAAAATGAAGTTCAGAAGACTGATTATTATGTTTGTGAATGAAAGGTAGTTTTGTTCCTCATTTCATACTTAAAAAGTATTGTTTACTATTATATTATTATTTCTAAATTGAGCATAGAGTTAAAAAGGCTATAAATAAACTGTATTAGCTGTGTTATTGATATCTGCATCTCATCCTATTATGTTATAACATGTACATAATTTTTTTCTTCACAATGTTATGGCATCAAACCAGCAAATTTGTTTTATAGGGAGTATATTATAACATGTAACAACATGGCAGGAACAGACAGATATCCTACCACAACAAGATACATTCAAGTCTTAAACTACAGTTCCCTTGAATTATTCACCGTTCTTGTTGACTGATTCTTTGTTTCTGTTGACTGATTCATCTTTCCTGTGGACCGATTCACAGTTCCTCTGGACTGATTCATAGTTCCTGTGGACTGATTCACTGTTCCTGCTGACTGATTCACCTTTCTTGTGGATTGAGTCACAGTTCCTTTTGACTGATTTACCATTCCTGTTGACTGATTCATTGTTCCTGTGGACTGATTCACCATTCTTTTTGACTGATTCACAGTTCCTGTTCACTGTTTCACCGTTCCTGTTGACTGGTTCATCGTTTCTATTGGCTGATTCACTCTTCCTGATTATGTTAAAATGTTGTGTGCTTTTCTAGTCAGAGGTTTAAAAACTAATTGATAAAATCATATTGAAATTTCTCCTGTAGTAAAAAATTCTACCTCATTAATATCCCATGACAATTTATATAAACAAAATCAGACTAGGTAACAAATAAGTTGCCATCTCCATATTTTGGGGTAAACTTTAAAATTTTTGTATAGAAAATATTTCCCAGTTTATGGAGTTGTTACTCTAGATTTTTCTTTTTTCATTGAAAATTTCTATCAATATTTTTGCTTCAGATACAAATGAGTTATGCTTGATTAATCATATTTCATAAAAACTACATATGCCAACTTGTAACTTTCTTAATGTTTATTTTGTCAATGGTATATAACATAACACAATACAATGTAAAAGAGACAGGACACGACATATATTGATCAAACTAAATAGAGCCTTACAGGATAAATAGATCATTAATAAAAAAAGCTTCTAAAATTCTGCAGTGATGGGAATGTGTGCACTCTTATGAAAGGAAATGTCTACTCTTTTCATGAATGCTAGTTTATGGTTCGTATTTGTCATAGTTATTTATCAGCCATGAATGCAAAGCAATTCTGAATAAATACATTTTATGATTATAATATTTCATTTTATGTTTTTTTTTAAATTACATATATAATTTGGGTAACTGTTGCACAGTCCACCATATATAACAGCTATCCTTTGATAATTATCTATATAGTTTTCTAGTCTGTGTAGCAGGGCAGGGATTTTTTGTAATATTTTATGACATTTTGTTTTGAGCTTACCATATCGTTTAGTTTGACTTTATCATTAATGTATTTTGATGTGATTTCAAATGTTTTTTTTTATTTGTGATGCTTTTTTCATTTTTCAAACATGTACAGTACAGATTAGAACAGTATAATATTACCAAGTTAGCTTCTTAATATTTATTACACCCCATATTTGCATGAAGTATTACAAGAGCAAAAACAAATAAATTTAATTGACGTTCATAAGGTCCCAGAACACAATTACTTTGCAGTGCATTCTTTGTAAAAATAAACCTAAATTAAGAAATGCTTAGAAATTTTTTTCGTTGAGCTTTCTACTGTTTAAGGTACACCCATTTTCAGAAATTTTCATCAGTGCTAACACAAGATATAAGTTAAAATGTCTCACAATCTTTGAGATTTCTTTCATTCACCTGCCGTGTACCTTACTTTTGACTCTTTTGCACTTGACCAAATCACCACTTTACCTGTGGCTGCTCAATTAAACTATTTAAAACATTTAACTCAAACATTCTTCTTTATATTTACAACAAAAATTAAAAATGGAAAAAAACATATTGTTTAAATAAGGGGAACCATATTCATGGACAACGAAAAGTGTGTATTAATTATGTTCCAAGGCCATTTCAGTACAGAAGTAGGGTTTTTTCTTTTATTTTAATGCAAGATCTCTTTTTCTTGTCCAATTTTGATAGGGTTTTTTTCGTTGTGTTACCCATGAAAAAGTCAACATAATAGGCCACAAGCGTCATGACCTAAATCTTACTGTTATTGAGATATTAGGGGTCCAAAAATGGCCACGCCCTAATTTTTGAAACTTTTTTTATTCTCAGTGGATTTTGATGGGTTTTTTTGCAAATGATTCCTTATGAAAAATGCAATAAAAGTTACTTCAAGCATTTTTTTGTAGAATGTACCATTTTTTGTATAAAAGGGGTCAAAGGGTTTTAATAATGTGATTTTCCAGGAGATGTGAAATTTTTATTTTCATCCGATTTTGATGGGGTTTTTTGCATTTTATTCCTCTCAATGAGTGATTTCAGCAATTTGTCAACAGATTTTCTCTATCTTTTACCATTTTCGAGCTATAAGAGGTCAAAGTAGTGGGGGGGGGAGGTGGAATTCATTTTCATATAATATGGAAAAATTTTATTTTTAATTTGATTTTGATGGGGTTTTTCCAAATGATTCCTCATAAAAAATTCAGTAAAAAGTTACTCCAAGCATTTTTTTGTAAAATGTACTGTTTTTAGTATAAAAGGGGTCAAAGGGTTTAACAGGAGATGTATTTTTCGTCTGATTTTGATGGGGTTTTATGCATTTAATTCCTCTCAATGAGAGCTTTCAGTAGTATGTCAACAGATTTTCTCTATCTTTTACTGTTTTTGAGCTAAAAGGGGTCAAAGTAGTGGGGGAAGGGGAATTCAATTTCATATAATACTTTTAATATGATTTTGATGAGTTTTTTTTCCAAATGATCCTTTATGAAAAAATTAACAAAGTGACACCAGTTTTGAGGATAATATGAGTGAAAATGGTCTTTTATCCAGTCATATCACTGTGTCTAGCATTTCACTGTGTCCAGCATTTCACTGTGTCCAGCACTTTACTGTGTCCAGCTCTATACTGTGTCCAACAAATTACTGTGTCCAGCACATTATTGTGTCCAACAAAATACTGTGTCCACACTTACTCAATGGGTCTTTTGTTCATCTTTCACATTTCAACATGCTGCGGTCCTATCATGCTGCGCTTGCGAAGAACCTCTGTTAGAATATAAATTTGACTGCAAATATAGACTTTTGATTAAGCAAATGATATGTCATAGATCATTTTTTGAAAGGGATATATTATGGAAACATTATCTAAAAAAACCTATAAATTCAAATAGTTCTCCAATAAAACTAACTGATAAATAAACTTTATCATGAAGGGTATAAATTAGACATCAGAACATTAAAACTAGTGTTTGTTGGAACTTACACTTACAGTGACACTCACATCTTCCTTACAATAACACCATTAGATATTTCTGACAATGTATGACACGTTGATTTTCATCTTACATTGTATACAGAACTGAATTGTTTGATGTATTCTGTCTGAATTGAAATAATTGATATGAATATACATGTAGGTTTGGTAAAGAGAAATGTTAAGAAATATTTATTATTTTTCAGGTTAACATAAAATGGCATCAAAGATAATAGTGAGAAAGAAGGAAGTTGAGCCTTTGCTCCTTGAATCAAATTTAACCTTCCATCCCTCTGACAAAAGTGCTTCAAGGACAATATATTTCCCAGAGGAAGATGATCTAATGGATGATTTTGAGGAGGAAATTTTGGAGATTGAAGAAAAGAAAAGTAGAAGTGTTTCATTGCTGTGGCAAGATCTTTTGTTGTTGACATTCGATTTTCTGCAGATCTTTGCTTTGTTGCAGTTGATGGCACTACGATGGACATGGTCGGTTAACTGGATAACCAAAACTTACTTTGTCTTCCTGTTCAACTTGGATGTTTGGGAGTTTACGAAAGTGTACAAAGATGCCTACATCAGCACCCAGAATTACTACACTCCAAGTTCTACAGTACCAATGAATTACTCTGCATTTGCATTAGCTGGTGGAGGATGTATTTTGTTGCTTATCGGTATATTTGTGGCAGTTTACGTCATTTTGTGGGTGAAAAAGGATCGGCAGTTTCTAACTAAGACAGCCTGGATGAAAAGAGTATATTTGGTTTTTGTACAGCTCCTTACTCTTCCAGTTGGTGTAGGTGTTGGGCATTTATTTCATTGTAATGGTGACAATAATGTTGATGTGATGAATGATGTTGTTTGTTTTGAGAAATCTCACTGGGGTTATCTTGTTTTTGGTTTATTTTTCTACATTATTTTGTTTTTAGTTGTTCCAATTTATATTGTATACAGATCAAGAACCGAAGCTTTAGGATCCTGTTCCAAACACCATGAAACCTATCTGTTATTGAAGGAGACTGAATATAAAATTGGATTGAATAAAGTCTGGCTTCATAGTGATATTTACTTTTTCTCTTCTTTTCGCTTCTGGGGTTTATACTACCGAGCAATTGTACAGGTCATAAAATTATCTCTGATTATTGTAATGATAGCAGGATTCCATAATGTGAAAGGACAGGCCATGGCTGTCACAATTCTACTGTTTTTGTATGCATTGCTTTTCATAATGGTGCGACCATTTCGCTTGTTATGTTTCAATATCTTGTTGGTTATGACCTATATAAGCCTTGGAGCAGCTGGTATCGTTGGAACTTTAGATACATCCTATAATGCCTATACATTGGACAATCCTTGGCTCCTCCCACAGTACAGTCGATGGTTGATAATGGTGACAGTTCTCATATGGCTTCTAACCTGGCTTTGTGTGACCATGTATTTAATAGTGTACCAGTGTCTTTATCGGTGTAATTGTAGACAAACACCGGTGTGGCCAACATTCTCAACATCAACAAAAGGGCAACTCAGCCAGGAAAGTCGGAAATTTCTAAAAATGTTCCTACGAGCAAAAATACTACTGAGTAAGTTGAGTAAATTTTTAACCTCAGCATGAGAATGAAAAAATATCATACCTGGGTATTTGGTAGTGGAAATTAATTTAACTGAGGATATACACAAAAAGTAGAACAATATTTTGTACATATCAGTGGACGAATGATATATGCATGATTTTTTTACCATACATGCATGATTTATTCTCCTGATTTCATATATGCTTTGAATATTTATTTTTCATAAGTTTAATCATTTATTTTTGGGAAATAAATAAAAATAAGGTGATTTTTATAAACGAAATTTACCAGCTTTCACATTTATGTCATTATCACGAAATGAATGTACACAACAACGGCTATTGAAGAAAGTATTATTTAAATTTTATGTCATTCACAAATCACTTCATGTTTGTTACATATGTCTACGCAGATTTTTTTAAGATTAAAAGGTGGGTCCCTTTCACAATTGTACCTGATGATCCCAATCGTGAGCAAATATGACTGCTAAAACTGAACTTAGTTTAACATATGACAATGTGGTAAAATCATTAATGGAATTATTTGCTCAATAGGAACCAAACTTTGATGGAATGGTCACCAGGTTAGTTCGAATTGTATCCAATGATCCCATATGCCAACAAGATTGCCGCTTTGGCAGATTTTACTTTTCATACATGTTAGACCCTTTTGGGAATTCATTAAAAATCTTCTTTTCTGGAACTACCTGCTCAATTTTAACCGAACTATAGTGGAATAATTGCAAGTTGGTACCTTTCAGAATTATATAAGATGGTCCCACTTTCAAACAAAGATGGCAGACTAACCCAAAATTTTCTGTTTGGCTTGTCCAAGATGGTTAACTCTATTACATGTTATACTAAATTTTATTTGAAAAATTATAATGTCAAGTTTGCCTTGGTAACCTTTTACCAGGCTCCAGGGCCTCTGGTTTAGAATAGCCCATGTGTATATTGTTAGATGTACCAGGTACTTCAGATCTAGGCTATGGAGCAAGTGGTTTGATGTTTTTTTGTTGTAAAGCTTTAAATTTTTTCTTAAGGACCAGAACATTATATTTTAGCAGGATTTTATATGTATTATTCTCATTCAAACTATATTAATAACACTGTAAGATGGGAGATAACTCTTATCAATATATCAGTACAACTTGTCCTTATTATCACAACCATTTTCTTTTTTGTTAATGAATTTTATCTCTGGAAGAATTGAAAAATTTTGAAAAAAATATCAGAGACTATTAAAAATCTAAAGCACTTTTATCAGACTCTTCATCTTAACATGAGCTGTACCAGTGACAAATATATGTTAATAAATGTCTTGACCCATACTTACACTTTTCTGAAATAATTACAGTATTAAGTAATTTTCAGCTACAGTATTAAATCTTTTACAGAGAAGATGTATGAATATCCTGTAATGTTTGCTCCAGTGCACTACCTGTCTAAACAGATACAGATATTGAATGCCTATGTAAGGGAGGCTGAATTCCTTGGTGATGCTTTACATGGAACAATGTTAGACCTACTTGATGAGATAATTGAGATTCATTCAAATATGTGTCAGAAGTCATTGTTTGCAGGTAAAGATGTTACTGAGACACATTCTATTGAATTCAACTTATAGAATTGAAGATGTTGGTTACTCATATTTAACAATTTATTGCAAGATTTTGTAACTCCTCTGGTTTTAACCATATAATATCATTTAATTTTTTTTATCCAGTAACCCCCACTTTCCTTTTCATATTTTCGTTAAATACACCTTAAAATGTCTTTTTAGAATTTTTTTTAAATGCTTGTAATTTCTTTATGGGTTTTAATATATATAATCTATGACAAAACCTCTGGAAAATCCAGAGATTTTCCCATTAAATCTTAAATGTTTCACTTTCTGAAAAACAAGTACAGTCAGATCATTAGTTTTTCTGCTTTTTAGCTCACCTGGCCATAGGCCATGTGAGCTTTTGTCATCACTTGGCGTCCGTCGTCCGTCGTCCGTCGTAAAC
>JAULBM010022996.1:0-11300 GCA_032357055.1 Geukensia granosissima
TTTTTGTATGAGGCTAAGAAACTGGGGAAGGGCGAGGTTTACCGAGCCCTTCAACAGTTTCGTGCCGAATACAAAAATGTTGATATTTTTCAAACATTGATCTAATATTGTTTTTATACTGCAGCAATATAAATAATTAGATTACTGCAAATTATTAAATTTACACAATAATAAAACTTCTTCTGTCCCCCAATGAGCCCCTGACTATAAAGGAAATGAAATTGACATTGTACAAAATATCACTTTGTTACTATATTTAGGAAATATAGCCAACAGGAAGTGGTCCAGCTGCTGTATGAATAATGTTTACACACAGACATTTTAGCTTTCACGCAAATTTTCATAATTAATTTTACAAAAACATTTTTGTATTTTTGCGATTCACACGGCAAATTAAATAAACAATGGTATTTACAATAAATGTGTCTTTGCAATTCGGACAGGAAATTTTGCAATCATTAGTATTTACAAAAATATATATTTGTATCATAGCCATTCCTATGGAAAATTCTAAAATCAATGGTATTCACACAGAATATTTTTGTTTCTTAGCAAATTCGCACGGGAAATGTATTTACAAAGAATTTTTCTGTTACTCAGCAAACTGCATGAGAATTTATTTTCACAAAAATATGCTCTTTCACAGAAATTCGCATTTACAAATATTTTTGTGTCTTAGCGATTCCCATGGGAAATTTCCATAACAACAGTATTAATAATATATTTTCGTGCATTTATCTTTATAATAGGCGCTGCAATGAAAATTCGGATTTCATTATCAATCGTATTTTCCTTAATTGGGTAGACATTTTGGAAGACGCTTTTGAGACATTTAATTTAATTTATGTACATTTTAGCCAAATTTAGTCGTTTTGGGACCCACTTTAATTTGTTACATAGGAATTGGTCTTATACCATATGACACTGCTTGTCTTAATCGTAGATGGAATAATACTTAAAAATGTCAAGTATAAAGTGATAATTATCTCTAAGAATAAGAATTTTTATAAAGAGAGCTGAATCAAGTCCCATAAAACTACACACAAAATAAAACAAATTCAAATACAAAATGCTATGACATTTAAACAAACATTATCATTTTATGGCAGTAACAAATTTGGTGTTATTTTTGCACTAGATTCAAATGCGGTTCAAATTTTAAAATATGTTTTACAACTAATAACTACTCCATGAATATTCACGTCGCAATCTGACTAAAATACTAACAACGTTGCTTTAAAAAACAATGTATCAATCAAACAATCAGTCAATCAAGCAATAAAATCAATCCATTTAATTAAGAATCTAAAACCGCCCAGGGTACAATTTCTATGCATACAAAAATGTATCCCCCTGAAGATGAAGATGATCAATAGTGATGCTTTCATTTTGCAACAGAGTGGCTTCCCCTGTCCTTTCGGATCACCTGACCTAAATCATGGTTTTTATCTGAGTTCGTGGTATTGTTCGATCTTTAGTTTTAAGTTTAGTGACATTACCTGTATTTTTGGTCATGGTCTTGTCTGCGTTTTGACTTTCGAATTTCATTTGCTCCTCAGATGCGTTCGAACCCATCTGTTCTGTTGCAAATGTTTCGCATTTTATTGATCTTCTGAAATTGTCTGGTCTTTTGTAGACTATGATTTTTGGAGCTCTCTAGACGCATTAAATTCTTAAATGGTGAATTATATTTTAGAATTTGATTGGTCATCTCGACTTTCTTCTGAGATGTCGGTAAGTGGCATGCCTGTCCCATCTTTATGATCTTTCTCTGCCCAGGGTTGTACTTCACCTTTTGCCAGTATAAAGTAGGCAAAAGCTCCAATACAGTATACAACAGCTGCTATGTAAAACGCTATCTGCCATTCTTTTTGTGTTTTCTGCAATGGAAATTTGATATATTAAAAAACCAATTTAGGTACTCATGACTTAGTTTGTGGATTCCAAGCCTTAGTTTCTTTTGCTTTTGTCTTTTAGTTTGTTTTAAATTTGGCTTGTCTTTTTGACCTATGCATTTTTGATCTCTCACGTGGGTAGTCTACAATGACTCGCACATACTCAAAATTCTAAAAATTCTCGCCTTTAGAAATAAGATTCTAAATGCTACTGTATGTGAAAGCTTGGATTTATTTCGGGTGTAAATTTTTCGATTTATTTGTTTATTTATATCTTGTGGATAAAATTCACCAGTGCTCTTTATTCCGTCAACGTAAATACTCTTGTGTATTTTTCTTCTGGAGAATTTCAACAAGGGAATAACATACATTCCATGCATTCGGAAAGAATGTTTGTGGTGAAAAGTAAACATTGTTATACCTAAAAAAATTTCCTGTGAAAAGTTATTGCAATAAAAATCAATATTTCAACTGTTTTAAAAACAGTAGTCATTTGCCCCGGTCAACAGTTTTGTTTGTTGACCGCGTAGGCGTGGTTTAATTTCTATTGGCTTATCCCTTCATGTGATCAGTTTCGATCGACAAAGGTACAACAAAACAGTTATGACTGGATCCTCGGACAGCAGCTGTTTTGTTAAACCTCTGACTGAACCGTTGTTCTCAGCCTTTGGTTTCGGGCAACAGTTAAGTCCCTAGGTCAAACAAAACAGCTTTATCCTCGGACCCAGTATAACTGTATACTGTTACATACATCCTATTCTAAGCCCCCAAAGAATGAACTTACATTTGGAGTAACAGCTCCAACAACGTATGGGGCTAAAATGCCTGGTATACTGGCTCCGGTATTAGTAATACCAAAAATAGTTCCGGCGTATTTTGGCGCAATGTCACCATGGTTGATGAAAAATGAACTGAACTGAAAACCACAAAGGGCCATTGACAACGATAACAATACAACGGCCTCTGTTTGCCTAAAACAGTCCATATATCCTAGAACAACAAGAAATATCGCTGGACCAAACATACCTGTAACAGATAACAATACAAATGAAATAGTTTGTATGAATAAAATATATGAGTTTATAGGAAAATGAATGAGTTTATAAAAATAAAATGGAAGAGGTAAATGCTTTTATCTCAAACTTAAGATGGATGACCTAAAGAAAAGTCAATTTTGTTTTGGTAGAAAAAACTGCAAAAATGCTTAATTCGAGACAATATTCGATAAATTATGTAAACTATTTTTTATATTTAAGAAGAGTTTCCCTCTAGTTTGGCTTTCTTCAATTTCATTTCTACGGTACTGGAACAAATAACAGAAACAAAGATTTATTAGCATACTGCATATTATGTCGTACATGCATTTAAACTGTTGAAATTTTATGCCATGCTTCATTTTTGTCTTCTCCTGTCTGATCCAAAAGATTAGCACTCAAAAGAATTGGGCACAAAAATATCATTCTAATGCAACAGTGTTAATGAAATTGATTTTGATTGGATGACGTCAACATTCTCATGAGATTAAATCCTTGTTTAACGCCATCGGAGGCACAAGCAGAGACGTTTATTCCATAACTTCAAATGTTCAGATTAACAATATTATTTTGTATTGCATCAGAATACAGTTATCTGTATTGTTTTTGAAGATTTACATGCATCAACTCTGCTTTGATGGTCGCAAGTATCCGCTTAAGGGCTTCGCTGACGTTTCTATCAGTATAGTAAACTCAATTTGCGACCATAAAATCGTCGAATGAAGCCGATAAATCTTCACTGACATTACTTTTAACGTCTTAGTAACATAGGCTGATGTCTTATAGTCTTACGTATTTTCAGGATTTTAATAACATTTTATGCTAATGATGTATGCTTCCTGTTTTGCGATTGGTAACTATTTTTATAATTTTGTAAATAAAAATGCATCCAGTTTAATCTTTTTCTATATATGCGAAAAAATATTTTGTAGATAAGGATTTGTATTCTTTCGTGGTGTTATTGACATAAAGTGGTGTCTTAAGAAGATTGAAGTGTGCCGCAACAACAAATAAGGAAATTGTTCTGGTTAGAATACAGCACGTTGGGTATAGTTGTCTTCTGTATATTTACATTTTTAAAAAAAAAAGCCAGGACAAAGGAAAAAAAAAATCCGGTACAAAAACCGAAAATAAACACAACGATGCCCAGCGTGTAAATGGTGATCATGTTTTAACTTTAAACTAAAAGCTAAGTGGGACTTTCTTAAGGACATTTCCCTTAGGACTGGTTCCATTTTGATTGCTGTTTTGATGATGAAAATGCAAAAGTTTACGGATAGACAAACGACGGTTGCCAATTGCATGACGGATGCCAAATGCTCACACGACCTTTGAACAGAGGAGCTTTAACGCTTTTTTACTAATATAGTTTTGCAAGTTGTGCATTTACAAGACTGATGAAGCTCCAAAGTTCCTTAAAACAGATTTAAACCACAGTTTAGAGCAGACGTACAGAAATTAGGTATAAAACACAAAAAAGAAGTTCCTATAATCAATGACGAACGATGTCTACCATTTTTATGATTCCTTATTTGGCCGGAAAACATAGAAAAATCGTTTGCATATAAATGTTGTCAAATCTGATTACGATTGGGCGAAGGGATTTCATATTATTCCAGATCGTCTTTTTAATGTCACCGGCAGACGTTGACTAATTTTTTTAATCAATTTCCGTTCTGCGCAAGTGTTAAAATATCTGGCAAAGATAAAATATCTTTTTCTTGATATTGTCCCTCCGTTAATCAAAAATCCTTTTTTGGTTATCCTTTACATTTGGTGTTCAAACTCATATCCTATATGTATGAAAAGACACAAGACTTCAGCAGTAATCGCTTTTCGGAAGTAATAAAAAAGTGCGCATTGTGATGTTTACCATTCTGAAAATAGAGGGCAAATATTTTGATGTCTTCGTTTATAATGCACTTACTGCTAAGAAGCACATATAATTCATTAACAAGACTTCCACTTTCTTTTTTTATAGAGAGTGGCAATAATTCCTACCACAGCTAAAAATAATCTAGAATACTACTTATTACTTATGTATACTATAAAATACAGCTAATGATATGTTTATAGTTTTTTACTCACCAATTCCACAGCAGAGCTTACGGGTATTACCAATTGAGAGTATTTCACGGGCTATTAAGAAGTCCGCAAATATTCCCCCTAAAACTATATTTAGCCAGAACATTAAATATGGAATCATCGAGAATAATCCATTCTGAAAAACAGAAATTGAAAAATGACACCTTTAGTATTAGTAAAAATATGATATGGTGCTCCAAATGCGCATCAAACAATGGCATAAGAACAGAGCATTTCAACATCATAAAAAAACAAAGAATTTTCTCTTTCCCTTTTGCCCCAGTTGCAGAACTAAATGTTTGTTTTTTATGATATTTGTGCGTTTTTAAATCGTTTAACGTTGTGACGTTGTTGCGTTTTCATTTAACAACGTTTACTTTCTGATGTTGTAAAGACGTGATTTCTTGTGAATGGTTTCTTAGACATCGTCACAACGTAGAACATAATTAGAATTAACGCTGCAATTTTATTCTTTGCAACATCAACGTTAACTGACGTCCGCTTGGCCTCAAGTGTTTTCTTGGCTGTTCTTTCCGTTTTCGTTTGTTTCAAGTTTCCTAAAGGACTATGCATTTCGGAATTCTAACATATGTGTTCTAATTGAGACAAAAGAGTTTTTAAGACAATACTTACAGATTTTATATCAAACTTTAGTACTTCCTTCATGTAAGTCGGCATCTGTGTCAGTAACATGTATGCCCCGTAATTACCACATGCATTAGCTAACAGGATTGCCCAAACTGCCCCGGAAGTCATTATTGCTTTCCATGGCTTTGATGAATGCTGAAAGTGACAATTTAAAAGCTTATCATAATAGTTTTATAACTCTTTGTTAGCTCGAATATTTAAATATTTAAATTATGCCCTTTTTGAGACTTCAAACACTCCTACCAAAACCTGAACTCCTTTCGAGGCATATTACATTGGAATGTTTATTCGTCGAAACGTGTTTTCGTTTGGGAAACCATTTTCTTGTTTTGTTCATCAGATGTTTTTAAGTCTTTGTAAAGTCTATTTTGTAGGCTAAGTCCAATTTGCATTTTTGCTTAAACGATTGGATATTAATATTGTAAAGCTCTTAACATCTGGATATATATCTTTTATGTCAAAAGACTGCATTTGCGGTCTTTTGAGCATGGTCTTAAAATTCATTTCATCATTTTTAACTTCTAAACAAATTTGTCGATGCTTGTGTTGGTTGACAAGATGTCCCCAAGGGAATTCACCGGCACATTTAACAAACCATTTCGGTTTGTTTGATTTGATTACATTTTAGATCTTGACTTTCCTATGTTATTTTCTAATGCACATGATAAGTAATTTCCATTTGAAACTGAAAAGCGAGAATATGCAATTTATGCCTGAAAGACGCAACTCATATTTTATATACGTAAAAACAAATATTTAAAAGTCAATTTAACTCCCTGCAATGCACTTTTCTCGATTTACCTCGTCAGACAGGCTAGGGGCCAAATACCCATATAGCAGACCACGTTCAACATATTCATTCAAAAGTGGTAAATATGCATTTTCTATCTCCGATCTTTTTCCATAAGTGTTAAAACCAAAATAAAATGCCTTCCTTTGAATATCTTAATGGATTTACAAGATGCCGAAATACGCCGATCTAAGCAACAGTAAATGGTGTAAACTATGTTTATATCAGCTCTGATTAGTTATCAAACTACATTGGATTCATGTTTCGAGTTGGTTCACAGTGTAGAAATAATTTTAATTGGAAAATAAAACTAAAAGGAGGAACCAAACCACTTATTCTTAAATGAATATAAAAGAATAAATTGGTTTGAAAAACCTGCAACAGAAACACTTTTCCAATAACAAACGTAAACCTCAAAACCATAGAAGACAAGCAGCAGCAGTGTATGAAAACACCAACATTGTATAGAAGAGAAAGACAAACAAATATGCATGCAGTTAAAAATAAATGCTTCGTAAAAACAAGTCCGTACTTATGATCTAGATGGAATAAAGACTTATCTGACAGGATATTTATGAAACAATGGTTTTCAGAAATTAAATTGCTGGATTTGTTAAAAAAAGCACTGAAAATATGGAAAGGCTTCAAAAAGTATTACACTAAGAAGTTGTCGTCCCTGTCGTCTATTTTGACTTCCCTTTCTGATTTGTTTGAATTTGTGCGTTTCTTTTGCTATGCTAAGATCTTTTACTTTTATGTGTCGATTCTTGTGCCGCTGATCATGATGAGAGGTAACTCTTTTAAATGTACAAATAGCTACCAAAACTTTCCGTATTTATTTAACATTGGTGATTTTGTATTTTAAAAGCAGAGGAGAATACAAAATGCCTTCAATTGGATCTTTAGATACTTGTCGATGCGGCTTCTGGTTTTCCTTAGGTCTCAGAGGATGTTCACCAGTCAAATTGTTACACTTGTCATGAAATGTATCTTAATGTTAAGAAATGAGTTCTCATGTTTGGGTTTCGGCTTTCCTATAACATTTGCATCTAACGCTGCTGGTGAGTGATTACTTGATCAAAGACCAATACAGCGAAAGTACAAGTAGGAAATTCACAATAAGTATATAACATTGTTAAACATAAATTTCCCTCCCCTTGGCACAGGTCCTTGGGTCCCTAGAAAGGAATAAAATTTCTTAAATTGATTTTCCCAAGCTTCATGACGTTCATTTTGCATTCACGTTTTCTGTAATTATTACAAATTTTGTGTTGCTTAACATTTGGCGATGTGTGTAGTTGAACGACAAGTTTAAAAACTGATTTAAAACTAAATATAGCATTTCAATATGAGATACAACATTTTATAATCAAATTACCAAACTGCTCGATGACATAACAAATATTCGAGTTTAACTACCAAAACATAGAAATTAAATAAAAAAAATGTTTCCTTTTGAATGCAGAATTACGGCAATCGACCGAAACAAAATATGAATTTTAATGACAAAGTCTTAAGTAGACTTTGATGTTGTGATGGGTTTCACATACCATCATGTATCAAATTTTAAGAGTTATTTTGTACACAATGCTATTAATATTACATAATTTGTATACTGAACCATTTCTTCCCTTTAAATGCAAATACATTTATATGATATATGGATTAAGTCATTTTTGTGAAATAACGATTTTTATAATTCTATGCTTGACTGATATTACATAAAATCTCAATTACATGTATTTATCATATCGACAGTGTAATTCGAGATCAAAGTAAAAGAGTACTTTAACCTGAATGTAAAACAGTAAAGAACATAAAATTGATACCTAACCTTGAAGAAAAGGTAACACTTTACTAATGCTTTATGGACTACATATATACGTGCATTTTAAGAATAAATAAAATAGTGAAGAAAACTGATTTCTACATTAGCTAAGTCAGACAAAGATCATTAGACTTTCTGTATATATTAATTTTGGCCTAGTATTACGCACAAAGTATTAGTTTGTGAGCTGTCTACCAGATGAAAGTATTTCACTAATGATAGAATGTGCAATATTTAGTTTGAACTATACATCATATCTCAGGAAATAGAGTTTTAGGAATTTATGTTGCCGATTTTTGCTCGAAAATACGAGATGTACATTATCAAGATTACATAAGTGTATGATTTGATTAGTGTTCCTGGAGAACACGAGATAATCATGATCAAGATACAATGCGTGAACGACATCGGGAACACGAGATATACATTATCAAAATGACCTCGAGAACACGAAATATACATGATCAAATTACATTGCGTGAATGACCTCGAGAACTCGAGATAAACATGATCAAGATACATTGCGTGAACAATATGATCAGTGTTCCTCGAGAACACGAAAAACAAGATCAAGATACAAACGTGATAGATTTGATCAGTATTCTCCGAAATCAAGAGATATACATGATCATGATACAAACGTGAATGATTTGATCAGTGTTTCTTGAGAACACGAGATATGCCTGATAAAGATACAAAGCGTGAATGATTTGAGCAGTGATCCTCGAGAACACGAGATATACAGGATAAAGATAAAATTTATATTGCCGATTATTGCTCGAAAATATGAAATGTACATGATCAAGATACAATACGTGTATATGATTTGATCAGTGTTCCTGGAGAACACGAGATAAACATGATCAAGATAAAATGCGGGAACGACAACGCTGGAGATAAACATGATCAAAATACATTGCGTGAATGACCTCGAGAACACGAGATAAAAAGGATCAAATTACATTGCGTGAGTGACCTCGAGAACAACAGATATACATGATAAAATACATTGCGTGAATGAATTTGATCCGTGTTCCTCGCTAATACAAGATAAAAATGATTAATATACAATGCATGAATGACCTCGAAAACACGAGATATACATTATCAAGAAACATTGCGTGATTGATTTGATCAGTGTTCCTAGAGAACACGAAAAAACATAATTTAAGATACAAACGTGATTTGATTAGTGTGCCTCTAGAACACGAGATGTACATGATCAAGATATAATGCGTAAATGATTTCAGCAGTGATCTTCGAGAACACGAGATACACATGATTACGATACAATACGTAAACGATTTGATCAGTGTTCCTCGAGAACAGAAGATATATATGATCAAGATACATTGCAAGATACATTGCGTAAATGAGATAAACATTATAAAGAAACATTGCGTGAATGATTTAATCAGTGTTCCTAGACAACAAGAAAAAACATGATCAAGATACAAAAGTGATTTGATCAGTGTGCCTCTAGAACACGAGATATACATGATCAAGATATAATGCGTGAATTATTTGAGCAGTTATCCTCAAGAACACGAGATATACAGGACCAAGATAAAATGCGTGAACGACAACGGGAACAGGAGATAAACATGATCAAAATACATTGCGTGAATGACCTCGAGAACACGAGATATAAAGGATCAAATTACATTGCGTGGGTGACCTCGAGAACACCAGCTATACATGATTAGATACATTGAGTGAATGAATTTGATCCGTGTTCCTCGCTAATACAAGAAAAAGATGATTAAGATACAATGCATGAATGACTTCAAAAACACGAGATAAACATTATCAAGAAATATTGCGTGAATGATTTGAACAGTGTTCCTAGAGAACACGAAAAAACATAATCAAGATACAAACGTGATTTGATCAGTGTGCCACTAGAACACGAGATACACATGATCAAGATACAATGCGTGAATGATTTCAGCAGTGATCTTCGAGAACACGAGGTACACGTGATAAAGATACAATACGTAAACGATTTGATCAGTGTTCCTCGAGAAAGGAGATATATATGATCAAGAAACATTGGGTTAATGATTTGATCAGTGTTTCTCGGGAACACGATATATACATGATCAAGATAACTTGCGTGAATGATTTCATCACTGTTCCTCGAGAACACGAAATATACATGATCATGATAACTTGCGTGAATGATTTCATCACTGTTCCTCGAGAACACGAAATATACATGATCAAGATACTGTGCGTGAATTATTTGATCAGTGCTCCTCGAGATCACGAGATATACATGACAAAGATTCAAAGCGTGAATTAATTGATTAGTGTTCCTCGAGTACACGAAATATACAGTAATATACATGACCAAGATAATTTGCGTGAATGATTTATTCAGTCATGTTTTATGTAGAAACCTTGTAAAAATGATCAGTTAAAGGAATTCTTCAAAGATAAAAAGATCAATATAATATCTAGATAGCTTATAACTCAAAGCGGACTATGCATAATAAAGAAATCTGATATCAATGGTTCATATCAGGACGGTCACTTGACAACATGATCTATGTATGATTTACATAGCATGTGTGAATGATGCTTAATACGTGTTTCCTAAGCAACACGATCGATACATGCGTATACCTCTATCAATATGTACTAAGAACCACAATCTATTTTGTTGGTTTGTTTGATTGGGGTTTAACGCCTCTTTCAACAATATATCGGACATATCGCAGCGGTCAGTTTTACTGGTAGAAGAAGCCGGAGAGCCCGGAGAAAACCACCGAATTTGGGCAGCTAGCTAACAAATCTTATCACGTTTGATGCAAATTAAACTAAACCTTTTTTTGTTTGGTACAGAGTCAGGCGAGAACTCGCACCATATAGGCTGAAACACAATCTAAACTTAACTCACATACCTTGTGTGAATGGCCAACTTCTTCTGTGTTCCCTAACGAATTTAATATGTAATTCTTTTCTACTTCTGATATGTTTTTAACTTGTTCTGGAGAATCTCTGACAAATATTATCCA
>JAULBM010023006.1:0-11299 GCA_032357055.1 Geukensia granosissima
ACTTACCCAAAAGATCTTTTATCCACCTTTCACATTTCAACGTGCTGCGGTCGTATTATGTGCTTGCGAAGCACCTCTGTTGTATAAAAGGGATCAAAGGGTTTTTAAAATGCGATTTTGCAGTAGATGTGAAATTTTTATTTTTCATCCGATTTTGATGGGTTTTTTGCATTCAAGTCCTCTCAATGAGAGCTTTTAATAATATGTCATAGGTCAACAGATTTTCTCTATCTTTTACCGTTTTCGAGCTAAAAAGGGTCAAAGTAGTGGAGGGGGAGGGGGAATTCAATTTCGTATAACATAGAAAAATTTTAAATATCTTGAATTCGATTTTGATGGGTTTTTTCGCAAATGATTCCTCATACAAAATGCAATAAAAGTTCCTCTAAGCATTTTTTTTATAAAGTGTACTGTTTTTTTTTATGAAAGGGGTCAAAGGGTTTAAAAAATGCGATTTTGCAGGAGATGTGAATTTTTTATTTTTCATCCGATTTTGATGTTTTTGTTTTTTGCATTTAATTTCTCTCAATGTAAGCTTTCAGTGTAATGTCAACAGATTTTCTCTATCTTTTACCGTTTTCGAGCTAAAAGGAGTCAAAGTAGTGGTGGGAGGGGGAATTCAATTTCGTATAACATAGAAAAATTTATCTTGAATTCGATTTTGATGTTTTTTTTTTCAAATGATTCCTCATAAAAAAATGCAACAAGTTACTCCAAGCATTTTTTGTAGCTTTTTCAGATTTTTGTATAAAAGGGGTCAAAGGGTTAAGAAAATGTGATTTTACAGGAGATTAGAAATTTTTATTTTTCATCCGATTTTGATGGGTTTTTTGCATTTGAATTTTCTCACTGAGAGCTTTTAATAGGATTCCAACAGATTTTATCTATCTTTTGCCGTTTTTGAGTTAAAAGGGGTCAAAGTAGTGGGGGAGGGGAATTCAATTTCGTATAATATGAAAATTTTCTATTTTTAATACGATTTTGTTTTTATTTCCAAATGATTCCTTATGAAAAATAACAAAGTGACACCAGTTTTGAGGATAACATGAGTCAAAATTATCTTTTATCCAGTCATTTCACTGTGTCCAGCAATTTACTGTGTCTAGTACTTTACTGTGTCCGTCCAACACATTACTGTGTCTAGCACATTATTGTGTCCACAAAATACTGTGTCCACACTTACCCAAAGGGTCTTTTTTTACCTTTCACATTTCAACGTGCTGCGGTCGTATCATGCTGCGCTTGCGAAGCACCTCTTTTTCTAATAAAATAAACTTCGATTAATTTTATGTTGTTTTATAAAACTTTCCTTTCTAAATTAAAACCTAAAACCCTGAAATAATGGCGGAAACTTCAATCCTTGTACTGAACATGGTAGATGTCCTTTCCGTTTGATTTGGCTGCCTATCTCGGTTTCTGTTGGATATGAGAACTTCTTTTTTTCTATATTTTGATCTTGATCTTCCTTTCTTTTAGTTAAATGCTGCTGTTGAGAGGTGATGTATTGAAACACGTGTTCTTCCCAAGTCAAATTATATATGACAACGCTAGTAAATCTGCATTTTTTCCTATTTACCAGTGCCAATATAGTTGTATACATATGAAAAGGCTAAGGCTGAAATTTCTTGTACATGAAAGACTATGGTTGTGCACCTATGCATGCATAAAAAGGTAGAGCAGTGTCCGTCTTCTCTAACCGAACGTCTGTGGGTCACTTCTATTTTCTTTCTTCATCGCACACTCAAAACCTCCCTTTTTGAAGCGTTTCTAATACATGTTGGGGTCTATAGTTATGATTATTATCTGCAATTTGCAGCAATTACTTGTTTGTACCTTTATATGTCTACAGCACAAATAAAAACGAGGTTTGTTGTGAAGGACAAGCATTAACGTGGTGTGTGTTGTCTTCATTCTCGTCTTTTCATGAATGAAATAGACCGACGTTTTTTATAAAACCGAATGATGTCTTGTAAGACGTTGAAATGAAGTAGAACTTGTGTTGAATGATGAAAATGAGACATTTTCATTCCGTTATGGTATGGACTCTGGTTCATTGTGGAAGACCGTAATGGGACCTGTAGAAGTTTAAGTTCTACTGTCATTTGGTGGGTGGCTGTCTCATGGACAATCATGCCACATCTCCTATTTTTATAATCATTACATTGTATTTCAAAATTACCCATTAAAATAATATAGTGAATTTTGTATCTTGTTCTGACTTTATCACCATATATGGGCTCACTATAGTGATTAAGTCAGTACAAGATACAAAATGTCCTGTATTTTCTAAATATTTTCCTATGGTGTCTGTTTCTGTGGTAGTATGTTTGATATCCTATAATTTAGGTAGTGCGAATGATGTGCCGTACAGTAAATTTCTTATACGCTGGATTTGCCTCAAGAATCTAAATTCTGTTCGAATAGAAACATTCTTTAGAATTTTTTTAAATAACTTCCTGGACTTCGTAACAAATCATTGAATTCACATGATTAACTCATGCTTCAATTTGTCATCTTATAAATATATAATTTTATTGTAGACTTGCAATTAAAAGAAGAAATAAAATATGTCCTGATACGTATGGGATTTCGTCGAACTGAAACCAATTAAATTGAAGTATAATACATTAACACAGGCCTGATAAATACCTAAAAGAAATATAATCTATATAATGGTCCATTTGTATATCTTGGTTCAGTCAGTTGAGACAATTGAAAAGATATCATTGAATTAAATTGAGTGAATTATGTTTAAAAAAAATAATTTCTCACCTTCCAGAATTACCTATTATCAAGTTAAGATAACAAAACTAGATAGCGTGAGCACCAGGAATAATGTTATTGTATAGTTGTTTTAGTGACCAAATCATCGAATATTTGCACCGAAATTTGTCGGTCAGACGGCTTATACAGTAAGATATATTTGTCAAGTTACGAATCAAGGGAAATTCCTATCTTGAACTATATCAATATTTCTCTTATTATCATTTAAATTTCATCTATTTAAATACTTCCTTCTTGTTGATCCACCTAATGGGACCTGCCAAACACTACCTGGTATGAATATCCATTATCATAAATTAAAATCCCTACATACTTAAATTCATATTGACTTTCAAGATGAACTATACAAGCACGATTGAAGATTTTGACAAGGAAAATTTTAGAAAGTTACTTGCACCGGTGGTATTTCTGATAATCCTAATGATAATAGGAATTCCAGGGAACCTAACCATTCTAATAGTCTATGGAAGAGGATTTACCAAGAGTGTATATAAAACCATTGTTTGGAATCTAGCTCTAGCGGATCTGACGTTTTGTGCGGTCTGTATACCATTCAATGTTGCTCGAGTGGTTCATTACTACTCTTTTCGCGGCCCATGGGCTTGTATATTGTTTGTTACGCTAATTTATTTCTTAGTAATGTATTCTACACATTTGCTTGTAGTGTTGTCTATTCATAGATTCCGAAAGATCTGCATGCCACTGAAATCACAAATAACCACCCAGAATGTGACTTATTGGGTAATAGTGTGTTTAGTGATTGCCTTAGTTTTGTCTCTACCACAGACAGGCTTGTCAAAATATGAGGAATTAAACCTGGGGAACAATTTAACCGGTCATAGCTGTGCTATTGCCTTGTCAAATCCATCTATTTATTCTATAACATTCAGTTACGGATTTTTAACTTTGTTTATTTTTTACACGGTTGTTTTGATTATTATTTATTGTTTAATTGGAAGAAAATTGTATCTCCAGCATAAAAAGAAAATAAGAAAAGACGACCAGGACACGGCTGTGCAAAAATTAATTTCCAGCAAATTGACAAAAATTGCATTTACCATTTCAATAATATTTGCCCTTAGCTATATTCCGGTTTTTGTTCTTCAAACGACAGAGAAAATGATAAAACAGAAGGATTTAACAGCCGTTGAATTCTCCGTACTACGAATTGTAGAAAGATTATACGTCATTAATCATGTTGCAAATCCGTTTATCTATGGTGCATTCGACAAACAATTCCGAAATCAGGTTAGAGATATTCCGAAATTAAGATGGCAGATACCGGAAAAAAATGCATCAGATGTAGAAACTACCGGAACTTCCTTAAAACAATGAATTAAACCCAATTGTAAACTGTATATTTTTAGGCAAAACTGTACATAGAGTTCTGTTAGATGACATTTTGAATTCAGTTTAATGGAAGTTCTTGACAAAAACTTTAACACGTCAAGATACACAAAACGATACCATAAAAAGCTCAATTTTGATGAGAACTTTTGATAACAGCCGATCGAGTTCTTGTTACTTCTGCTGGCGAACTGCAGATAGGGGCTCGGTGTACTAAAAAAAAACTATGTCCTGTTTAACTACTGCTCGCGAACTGCAGCTAGGGGCTCGGTGTACGAAACAAAACTATGTCCTGTTTAACTACTGCTCGCGAACTGCAGCTAGGGGGTCGGTGAACTAAAGAAAACTATGTCCTGTTTAACTACTTATCGCGATCTGCAGCTAGGGGCTCGGTGTACTAAACAAAACTATGTCCTGTTTAACTACTGCTCGCGAACTGCAGATAGGGGGTCGGTGTACTAAACAAAACTATGTCCTGTTTAACTACTGCTCGCGAACTGGAGCTAGGGGCTCGGTGTACTCAAGAAAACTACGTCCTGTTTAATTACTGCTCGCAAACTGCAGCTAGGGGCTCGGTGTACTAAAGAAATAATAAAAAATAAAAATAATTAAATCTCACACTTCGTCTGTTCATCATCACACCGCCATTACCCTTATTTTCTTTTTTCTTTACCTATGATTTTTAGTTACAATGTTTGTTTATATACTATTATATATGATAAGTCTGTTTATATAATGTATGTTCATATATGAATATATTACTGTTAAATATTATATGTTATGGAGAAGACTTTATAAGTATGTATTGCTTGTGTCTGATCCATTTTGTTTAGAGCAAATTAAATATGTTTCAACTAAATCATATCTGAATCAACATTGTTATGATTACTATAATGACAATAAAGTTAATGAAATGGAATACAGTAGAAATCAGTCACGTGTCATGTCAAAGAAAATCGTACAAAACTAAGGTGTGGATCGTGTTTTTCTGGCATATATTCTAAAGTCTAAAGTGTTACTCAAACTCGGATCTATTGGGACTATTGAGACCTGGCTTTAAAAATGTGTTTTACTCAGGTGCTCCGGAAGGGTACGCAACTCCTGTTCCACTGAAAGAGTCATTTAAAAAGTTTCACATTTCATTTTTTGTGGGAATTTAAAGTTTGCTTTATGGTAAGAATATTTTCCCAAAGTTTAATAATATGCAATTTTGGTGGTCGGCTGTTTCATTGAAAATTATGCCACATCGCTTTTTCAAAATCTTCGATTACAACAATTATCACTTGCTGCAACATATGTTCCCCCTTTCAACTCGCAATGAGCAAAGCCAGCAAAATACTGAATGAAAAATAAATTTCTGACATGAACCACATGTAAATTTCTATTTCATGATCCAATGATAAGATAGATTTTCAATAAAGTCTTTTTTACAACAATCAATTACTTTTCTTTTCTGTGGTAATACGATTCTGTTTTTGTTTTCCGTCAATAGATATTCCTATAACACTTTGTAAATTTACAGGAAAAACAAACTTCTGTTTTCTTGCAAAAGAAAATTTATTATTTTATAATTAATAATTATGCTTTAGAACTGCACATATCAAAAGATATACAAACAGAAGTCAAAAGATAAATCGCACTACATGTCTAACTGTGAAAACAAATTAAGAATAAATATTCATTAAACTAACATTAGTATTAATTTACTTGTTAGATAACTAAACATTTTACATGATGAGTTTTAATAACCTCATTTGAGGTACATGTGTACATCTGTTAAATGTTCGATAAGAAAAACGCCAGAATCTTTCTATTGAATTGTATTTTTACGGTCGTGTTAGATTGGCCATTTTATTGCTATTCCTCCTCTGAGGATAGCTTTATTGTTAGAAACGGTTTTCCCTATTTTAGCTTAACAGTCTTACCTTTTCACAAAAAGTTGTAACACTTACGATAATTCGTAAGTCCTATATTACGTTTGTAGGTTACGACCTCTCGTAACATTTACGACCTCGGTTAAATGGTCGTTAAGGCTGACGAGTTGACAATCGGACTACACTCGGCAACTTCCGCTTATACTTTCGTTAATACAGGTGTCATCCGTTTAAGGCCTTACCCTTGACGTCGTCCGTGATGCTGAGTTAAAAACGTCGTGTTCAATCACTGTTCCAAAAAGGAATTGTGTCTCGTAAGGAATTGAGGTAAAATTAAGATATCATGCTCCCGCACTTTCGCCCGGGGATTATGTTTTGCAGATTCGTCTTCAGTATGTTTGTACGTGTGATGACCAGTAGTATCTAGGATAATGTCTGTAGAAAAAAGAACTTGGGCTACTCATTAGGTTATGAGTGAGGACTGATAATTTGTACAAAAATGTACGGTTGAAATGTGGATCCCTCAGGGGCTACACAGGTTGCCTAGTTGTGGGAGGTGTATATTTTTTGTCGCTCAACACCTCGTGTACTGTCTGAAGCATAGGATCGAAACTTAGCGCAGATTTTGCTTTTAGGACGTATATTATTTCCAATATTTCAGAAATAAATATAGCACCAGCGGTGTTTACGCAGGTGACCAAAGTGTATGTAAGTGAGCTTTTCAGTTTGAGTGATTGAATTTATTGAAACATGAAAATGCACATAACATCACAATTATTGGATAAAACTCGCATGCAGATAAGACTGCCTTTATCTAACCTAAAAGATGACAAGAAAAACTTATAGGGTTGAGTTGAGTTCTGAAGCATATGAAAATAAAAAATTACCAATGTTAAATAAATATGGAAAAATTGTTTATGCTATAAGTACATTTCAAAGAGTAACCTCTCATCAGTAGCATTAGAACCGAAACATATGAAGTCAAAGATTCAAATATGACAGAGGAAGCACTCAAATCCGAACAAATCGAAACGGGAAGCCAAATCCGACGACAGGGACAATAACTAGGTGCATTAAAAAGATATTCGAGTACAGAATTTCATATGGAAATCCAAGTCAATAATACTTCGACTATCCTGACCCGTAACTAGAGGCCACGTAATAATTGAAACAATTAGTAATAGTTTATATAATTTCCGAATATATATATAATATATTTGATAGTTGTCAAATCGTAGATGCTATGATGACACTTTTCACTTCAGATCGCCGAAATTCCTTACACTGAATAAACATGCTTGAAAAGACAGGTTGCTAGTGAAGCAACTATTTAAATTAGTTGATACGGTAGTTCAATGTAGTTAACAATTTGATTGATTAATTAAGTGAATGTTGCTTGACGTCCAGTGGTAATTATTTCATGCATATTCAGGACGAGAGCATATTAATGAATAATGATGATGATGATGATGATGAATGAACCCTGCTTTGTATTAGACCGACACGCTGAGCCGGATTTTTAACGTGCTAGCTCACGAAAGCAACAGTCCGCAGGAAGACGTGACATTCCATATTGGCATACAAGACTGTGACCGTAGAAGTCAAGAGATAATAGATAAACATTTCCTTAAATGTCAGTTGCTGAAAACTGATCACAAAATCATTGAACTAAACAAACAGACCTGAATTATGTATATGAGATTGCCATATACGGGGGCTCCTGGGACGATTAGAAAGGTGACTTCATCAGAAAGGTGATTTCATTACTTTTGTTATTCAGTTTAGTTTTATAATCTAGAATTGATTCGCTGTAGAGTCTTGCTTCATCTGGGTCATCAATGTAAAAGAATCTGTAATTACAGAATTGGGCTAACTTTATGTTGTCTTGAAGAAAATCTGTCTCCAATGACCATAAAAAACAAGTTGGCATATTGAGCAGCACAATTTGTAACCAAATGATATGCCAAGGGTCTGTACTGGAACCCTTCAATCAAATTGTCAATTAAGAAGTCAAAAGTTTTCAATATACTTAGTATTGGGTCTTCCTCGGAAGACATGTCTAGCCTGCTCACACATATTGTTAAAGAATTTTGCAAACAGGAAGTGGGCATGCGCCGGGTTTGAAACTGTAGCAGTTGATACACATACCAGAGGTCTGTGCCAAATATCAGGAAGTTTACCTGCATGATTCCTGAGAAAAATGTGACAGAATTTTTCCAACATGAAGTATCAGCAATGCGATCGACTTTAAGCTGCCTCACATGATACACCTCCCTATATCAAGTGCCTGTGTCAAATATCAGGAAGCTTACCTGCATGGTTGCTGTGAAAAATGCGACAGAAATTTTTCCAGGAAGAAAAACAGTCAAATTCTCGGCAAACAAGAAGTGGAAATGTGACCAACTTTGAACTGCCTTACACTAAACACTTCCTCATACAAAAGGTCTGTGCCGAATATCAGGAATCTAAAATGCATTGTTGCTGAGAAAAATGGGGCAGAAATTTTCCAAAATGAAACAGATAGTCTAAATCTAGGCAAACAGGAAAAAGAAACGCGACTGGTGTAAGGGAGAATTTTGACCCTGTTGACAATTGACCCTTCGGTCGTTTTTCATCATAGAAAATTGATTCCAAAGCCATTGAATTTTGACCATTTCTGTTGAATTCTGATCTTTATCAGCGAATATTGATCTGAAATAGGTCATTTTTCTACGCTTCAAAAATTAGCTGTAAACAGTCAAAGGTAACATGTAAACACATAGTTACCAACTTACTTCTTCAGTAATAATGGTAATAGGTCTTTAAATGAATAAATCAAAATTATAAAAAAAAATATAACGCCATTTGTTCAGAGAACAAATGAAAGGTCTTTCGCGGTCATTGTAATACTACTTTCAGTCCATTGATTTGAAAAATATATCGTTACTAAGGGCAAAAAACACTTCTGGTAGTAAAAAATATTTCTTAACTGTTTAAAGCTTGCAAAGTTAAAAAAAAGGTTGCTAATGATTTTCGGGGCGTTGCTAAGGACCACGACCTGTGACCTTGACGTCAATTTTTTGATCACATAATGCTGAACATTTTTATATTCCAAAGTTTCTTTCTATCTCGTACTGTTTTTGAAATACGAGCAGAAAACCTCTATTTCGGACTTCGAAAAACGGTTTTTGGGCCATAGGTCCTTAGCAGCTGGTCCAATACTTTTGGACTCCATATACCAAATGCACATCTTGATAAGGCGCACATTTTCCCAATTACATGTTATCAGTTATCTATTACCGTTTCCGAGAAATTTTCATGACAAGTGGTTGCTAAGAAATTCGGATGGTTGCTAAGGACAAAAATTCACCTCCAGTATTCAAAATGCCATTACTTGAATATCCATAGTCTTCTAAGTTCAAAAATATATGGGTTCTAAGTATTTTTGTGTCGTTTCTAGGGGGCCTTGACCTTTGACCTTGACCCCAGTTTGTAGGTCATATTATGCTGAACATTTTTGCAATTTTATCTCTTACCATTTTTGAGATATAGGCAACAAACCTTAATTTCGGACCCCGAAAACGGTTTTTGGACCCTATGTCCGTAATGGTATTCCAATAATTTTGAACCCAATATAACAAATGTAGATCTCTATAATGCACACATTTTTTCCCTAACATGTCATCAGCTATATAGTAAGGTTTCCGAGTAATTTCAATAACAAGCAATAAAGGTATTATGACCTTGACCTTTGACCTTGTGACCTTTTTCAAGGTCAAATGGTCCAATGATTAATGGTGAAAGTTCCAGGTCTCTATGACTAATCGTTGTTGAGTTTTTAATTCCCCTTACTAAAAATAAAAAAAATCATATAAAAGTCTTCTCTCTGAAACAACTTTGCCAATTTGAACCAAAGCTGGCAGGAATAATCCTTTGATGGTCCACTTTCAAAATTATATCCGACGATCCTAACTACCAACCAAGATGGCTCCTGTTATTAAAAGTAGAAATTAATGCAAACATAGGCTTCTAACCTATCAAAAGAATCGAAATGGAATGTGATGTTGAAGCGTGATGTCATTTGTTCAAAAGTATATATGTATAATTAAGATTACGATGGTCAGTATTCAATGCATAGGGTTTAAAACTTAAAAAAAAATATCCGTTGAAATTTGACTATCAACCCGTGGAAAATTGAGCTGATCAAAACTCAATGGCTATGGAATCAATTTTCTATGTTGAAAAACGACCGAAGGGTCAATTTTCAAAGGGGTCAAAATTCTCCCTTACACCGGCTGTTACAAACCTGACTAATGACCCTTAAAATAACATTCAATAATACAGAGATATTGCTGTAATTTCACTCAAAATTATTGACAATGATGTCAGTGTAATTTAAGTCAATATTATTTAGAATCATATATATATCATAGTCAATATTATAATAACTTTTTTTCATTTAGAATTTTAATAAAATGTAACATAAAAGCATGCCCGTAGCCAGAAATTGACCCGCAAAGAGACTTTACGGCCAGGGTCTGGGGTATATGGTGCAAATTTCTTCAATCTGACCATTACCTGGCACTGTTTTTGCAGTTCAGAAAGTCCAGATGTTTAGACTTTAATAGTCAGACAGCAGTCTGCATTGCCAGTTTAACAGTGCTTATTGGTTTTCAAGGGGGGGGGGGGGTCGTCCGAACCCCTCGAACCCCCCTGTCTACGGGTATGAAAATCAACGTATAATTACTCGAGTAACAAGCAGAACCTTGATACAAATTTGTATAATCGGAAAACAATATTTATACATTCCGTTTTCTTCCATTTGGACTATGCGTTTTTGATTTTTATCATGGGCATTTTTTATACTAGAATTTTTACATTGTTGAAAATTCCTGTTTTTTATCATATTTTTCTTTATCGGTGTTCAGTACCTCATAAACTGTATATTTCATTTAATCTATGGATGTAGCCAATATTCATAAAGTTTGACTGATTGTCCTGGTTTTTTTTTTTTTTTTTGGCACTTTAAGGGTGCAATGATGGGTGGATCTAGAAAAGCGCTTTACACGCAGTCGGAATATTTGTTATGTGCCTCGGGATTGTGTTTGTCTGGCTTACATACCATATTGTTTCTTTTATAGAGCATCTCACGAGATGTAATTGTTCTAAGATCTTTTTCAAAATTGAAGCGTCCCAAGTTTATAAGAAATTTTTATTATAAACATTATTGTTGTTGTTGTTGTTGTTGATGCTGTCAGAGTTGACTTCGAATATTGGTTTGATTAGAAGATATGGTAAAATAAATTAGACATCTT
>JAULBM010023036.1:0-11298 GCA_032357055.1 Geukensia granosissima
ACAAAAATGCTTGAAGTGTTAGAAAAAATAAAAATTCCATTAAACGAACGTAAAACTTTTGAACCATCTAAGTCGTTAGAATATCTTGGCATAATTCTCGATTCCAAAACCATAATAGCAAAATTACCACAAGAAAACGGAAATGTTGTTAGCTTTTAGTAATAGAAGGACGTGTACCAAACGCGAAATGTTAAGTTTATTAGGTCACTTGCCATATGCCTGTAAGGAAATGATACCAGGATGATCATTTGCTTCTTATCTGTTAACACTAGCGCATTCAGTTCATAAACTCCATCATCGTGTAACGTAAAACGCGGGATGTCGGGAAGCTATTTCAATGGGCATACTGTAAAATACAGTATGGTATGATGGTATGGTATGTGGTATGGTATGATGGTATGGTACAAAAACAGCTATACCATGGTATGGAAACATGGTACCATGGTATGGTATGATGGTATGGTACATTTTGACATACCATGGTATGAATTTATAGTATGGGTAATGGGATTTATGCATCAATGGAATGGAGTATCATTTTTCTTGAAGACAACGTAATAACGTCTTCTGACTTTCATTTGTTTACCGATGCAAGTTCAACTAATGATTTTGGAGGTTATTTCCAAGGCCGATGGTTCCAGGGGAAGTTGTGTGAACAATTTGAGAAAAATGCTGCGACGGCATACTCGATGGCTTATTTAGAACTTAACCCCATTGTCATAGCCGCCATTTTATGGGGACATGAGTGGTTTTGAAAAACGAATTTTGTTCCACTGCGATAATTCCGCCGTAGACCAGATACTCAATAAATCTCGTTCAAAATGTCCACATATCATGTCTTTGATGCGACGTTTGACTTGGTGTACATTTGTAAATAATTTTGTTATTCATGCAGTTCATCTTTTTTCTGAGCAGAACGGAGTAGCAGATGCCATCTCCAGATATCAAATGGATCGTTTCAAACAACTGGCGAGGAATGCAAGCAAGACACCGTGTCCATGTCCACCTCACTCCGAAATAGTGTGGAGTTAGATCAAACAGTCAATTATCTTGTAAATAGCTGTGTCAATCAAAGTACAAGAAATGTGTATTCAACTGGATATAAATGTTTTATTAACTTTTGTTCTATATACATTAGAGGATTTAATAGTTCTAACGTCATGTCTACTGTAAATGAGGATTTGTTATTATATTTTGTTGCGCATTGCCAATCAGCGTTGAAATTAAAGTGCTCGACAATTAAATTATATCTAGCCGGAATCCGATTTCACGGGATCAATTATTATGGAATTAACCCCTTGTGTGACAAATATGGCAACAATTTGATGCGACTGGAGAATATGTTGATTGGAATTAAAAAGTGCGAAGCTAAACCTTTAAAACAGAAGTTACCAATTACGCGTGATATATTATATCAAATTTACAATCGTTTATCGGATGGTCTACTTGGATTTCATAGTGACTTAACCTGTAAAACAGCATGTACTTAAGCTTTTTAAGGTTTTCTCAGATGCAGTGAGTTCACGTGTCGTAATTCCTTTGACACTGCGGTGAACCTATGTATAGAGGATGTCAACTTTATCTCCGATTCGGAAGTGGTGGTACATTTAAATTCCGCAAAAACAGACTTGTTTAAACGGGGAACGCCTATCTCGCTATTTAAGATGGACAGTTTGATTTATCCGTACAAACTTTTATACAATTTTATAGACTTTCGTAAAACACAAAAGTCGAAACCAAAGGATTCTCTCTTCATGGATGACTTAGGACTACCCTTGACTCGTGATGTTTTCATATCTCAGCTTAAAACCTTTATGATATCACTTGGATTTAACGAGAAACAATTCTCCAGACATTCGTTCCGCTCCGGAGCGGCTTCTACTGCCAGCTCAGCAGATGTTCCAGACAGTATGATACAGACTCTAGGTCGTTGGAAATCTGATTGTTTTTTTTCAGACGATACATAAGATCATAAAAATGTGACATTAAAACACCTTAGCAAAGCTGTCTTGCTGATGTGATTTTACCAATTTCCACTTTAATAGTAATATCATACTCCTTAACCTGTGTTTTTTCATATAAATCGTTGATCTTTTCCTATTATGTTAAAGGATTTTATGAACTTTAAAGACCAAGATCAACTCAATGTTTTAGTAATTAATGAACACATGTTGTATTCCTCTGCACACCATCTACTACATCTATTTTGGGGGATTCGATATCAAACATTGGCAGGTAACATGTTTTATGTCTCATTTTGGCATTTAGATGTGACGTCACATATTATTTTCCCCCAAAATATATTTCCTGAGACCGAACTTGATATAGGCATCCTTCTGACTGCTAATCAGCTCAGTCCTTGGGTCTACCTCAAACAAGTATATGGTACCACCTGGAAGCAGAAGATACTATATCACTCAGGTTTAGCTTATCAATGCACTCTGGGACTATTAAGCATGGGGGCTACTACACTTCGTGTCAGCTCAGTCACCCCACTTCAGGCATATTTCACATTCAGTCATGTGCCTAACTCAGATTACAGTGCATTGATGGCATATTGTACTTAGCTATCCGAGAGCATTTAGATGCTTCGTGACAATGAAGGTAACATATCATTTACCTTAATTACGTAAATCTTATGTTACTTGAGAAAAAATCACCACTCTGCATTGCACACAGTTTGCCGCAGCAAATTGCTCGGATAATTAAGTATAGTAGTTCATACTGTTACACAGCATGTTACCCGTAAGCCCAATAATATTTTGTTGAATAAATATATAAATTATCAGCTGTTTTTTCTATCATTAGCGATAATCTATCAATATGGAGAATGTTATTTACATGTTGTCAAGTTACTGAGTTTAACATCTGGATTCATACCGTAGGGCAATTGTTATTTAATAATTGTGTTACATGGGATTTGTTGCAATCAATTAGGTATGGAGAATGTTATTGTACAGGTTGTGAAAGTTTACAGAGTTTAACATCTGGATTCATACAGTTTATCATAGGGCAATTGAGGTAAATGTCATGTTTAAGTTCATTTAGAAAAATGGAGTATAAATATGTGAAAATATACAATATTGGACAGCTTTTAAAAGTTTTAAAAGATCTGGAAAGTTTGGGAGTTTGTTAGAAATAAAAATTGAAATTCTATAGTGATTAAATTGTATCCGATATTAACTCGGAAATAATTGCATATTATGAAGACAGATAAATTTTGTAACAAAAATGCATGATATTGCTGCTGATATCAACAGAATTTTTTAGAGAACAACATAGATTTAACAGTTGATCAGAGTCCTCGATATAACAGCATGCGTGAAGATTTTTTAAGTATACTTAGATGGATATTAATTATTAATATTTGCCTCGAGAATTT
The DNA here is from genome assembly GCA_032357055.1 of Geukensia granosissima. Lineage (NCBI taxonomy): Eukaryota > Metazoa > Mollusca > Bivalvia > Mytilida > Mytilidae > Geukensia > Geukensia granosissima. The sequence continues at coordinate 3,383 of JAULBM010023036.1, forward strand.
TTTCTTTATTTTGAAAATGGAAAACAATTTTATAGGGTCCATATAATATTGACAGGTACGCACATGCTACAATGTGTCAGATTTAATGTCTTATATCCTGGAACAGAGGCATTTGATGATATTAAAGTAAGAAATAAGATGAACTTCTCCCCTTTTCTGCCATGACACCCCTAATTTCTTTACTAAATGACCAAAAGCTAGCATTAATTTAATTATAATAAGATCAAAACTGAATTGAGTATTATATAATAAATGTATTATTTATAATATTTTTTATCTGTAACTGATTTCAAAAACTTTCTAAAGCAAATTGAGAAATTATAATATAAACAATGCTGATGATCTTATTTGTACCACGATATTTTCATTTTGGATTAAAACATCAATATGATATGTAAATTGATCAAAATCAGCTCCTTCCTGGTTTTTGCTCTTCTTTACCCAGGCCTCTCGGTATTCGTTATATGAACAAGTTGTTGTAAAGGGCATAAGAGAAATGGTGTCTTTGAAAAATGGCTAGGAAATTCATACTTCCCGGTTTAATAATAAGATTTTGAATTTGAATTTTGTAGGAATCAGCATCAACAGGACTTTAAAGAAGCAATGTTTCAAAATGGTGTCGGCAATAAACAAAATCTTCTTGGTTCAGTAAAATATATTCAAATGGAAGGGGTCATACTTTGATTGATTTTAGTAATCCAACGTATAATTCCGTGGAAATTTCGATTCAAGAAGCAGCTTGATTGATTGTTCAACCAACCATAAAGACTGATTTGTTAGCCTTGTATTTATATAGTGTCAGCTGTGTGCGATTCCGTATGATCTTCTAAATTTGACAATGGTATTTCTAGTTTTTTCAGAGTTTACAAAAGGCAATGAAAATGTGTATTGAATAATTTGAGGATAGCACAGCGACAGCGGAATTCGTTAAAACAGAAAACAGACAAGAAAACAATAAAAAATCATCAGAACAAAATACAAAAACGAAAGCCTATTGAACAGGCATCCTTTGAAAACATAGAAAGAATTTGGTGTATTTGATTGTTTGTTTAAATTGTATATAAGTCTCAGAAAACATTATCATTATCCCAGTGGAAATTTAATTTCGAAACACAGTTGCCTCTCCAGTCGCTATGTATATGCGGTATGAGGCTTTATCATACTTGCCTTTTTTCTCAAATCCATGTTTTGTCCAAGTCAGTGGCTAAACTTAAATCAAAAGAAGTAGATAAATTATAATGAAGCTAGGCAAAATGTAGTATCGAGGTTTAAGGTTTGAATATTCTTAAGTAGGTACGATATCGGTTGTTCTTATTCTGAAAATTCCACATAAATACCGATTGTAGAAATTGTTTGAAAAAATGTCAATAAAATATATTCAAATAATGTTCCTCAAAGACATATTTTGCAATATCGCACTATTAATTATGTCTCTATGACATTATAAATTAACTACAGGATGACTGTATTGTCAATCTGCCAAATCTTAGACAAATTGCCCTTTCCGCTCTTTAGCCGAACATACCGACAAAAATGCTTTTTATTTTAATGTTTATTGCAACTTAACACAACTTTTATAAAATACTTTTGATTGAAAGGAGCAGCTAATGTTTCCTCAAATAAAAATGCATTCAAAAAGGCTTAGTGAGGAAGATTCGGGAGGTTCGTTCTTTCTTTTGTTTTCTTCTAATCTGTTTGAGTTATCGGTGATACATTCTGTTTGCTTTCGTAAAAAATGCCGTAATGGTATTATATTTACAAGATGAAATCAAATAGCCAAATTGGTACTGCTCTGTATGCTGGTTATATTCTATAATGCATTGAATTGATACAGAGCTGGACATCTACAATTTTTGTGAACTTGAAACATCCTTTATCAAAAGTCTTATGCAAAAGGCGATTGTCCGTTGATTTCACCATTTATACATATCTAAAGATTATATTTAAACAGACTGATATAATACCAATAGAACGAAAATAATTTTCAAACCGTTTGCCCGATTTTAACAGAATTTGGTTCTTCAAAGTAGATGTGTGGAAGAACATTTCAATCAAGAGTAGAAAATTCTTCATGCAAACAATTTGAAATCATAGTAAAATAAGAAACAAACAAAACAAAAAGAATATTGTAAAAATGATGAACGGAGATTCAACTTAAATTAGTGTAATCTTTTTAATAAACAAATTCCATCTCCCATTGTGGAAAATTTGAATTGTTTTGTTAAATGTATGCAATGTATGCTTGAAAATTATCGCTGTTTTGCTTTTTTAGTAAAAGGGGTCTTGTTTATTGCTGTACCATAGTAACTTTGATATCATGACTTTCTTTAAGTCATTGTTTATCTTCGAAAATTAAGTCAAACTGCTAGCTAACATGTTAGCCTATCTATTGACAATACTTTAAAACAGAAAAAGGGCACGTACTAATATTATTGAATGAAACACTTTTTATGTAATAAACCAAAGAAAACAAAGTTTTGAACCTTTTATGAAATATACGGTAATTTCAACTAAACTACATTATTTGAAAGAAGAGTTGCGGTATATATGATATTGTAAGTAAGCGTTCAAGTTCAAGAACCTTTCATTAATTGAGTCTCTCACTTTATATCAAGTTCGGAAAAATCCCTTGAAGGTATCTGTTTATAAGACAAAATATATAAATTATATAAAATACAATATAAAAAAATTCTTCTTGAATGTTCTTGGTTTTTTGTCCACTCAACTAGAACATTGGAAAATTTTGTCGTTTTCCATTATAACTATTTTTGCTCACATGATTTGTGAATTTTGCAAAATGAAAAATATTATGACAGGTTTTATATCTATTGTTATATATTTTTACGTATACTAACAATTCGGTTGGCGGTACCAGAAAATGCAAAAACGTTAACATTGTCGAAACTTTAATTTTTCACAAAAATACTTAATTTTCACATGAACGTAGGACAGACACTGACACCTGCAATATTTAAACACCCGATTCGGTGCTGGTAAAATAGTTAGATTTCTTTCTAAATTCCCCTTTCAAACTTTGTGATTGCTTTAAGAAGAAATAAACAAAACGTGAGAGACTCAGTTAACTTTGTAGATAAAAATGGCCAGACCACGATACTTTTTATATAGTAGGAGAGGGGATTTGAACACAGTTGAGGTTATATAAGATATACATTCTGTGTTAAAACGAAACATCATTTCAGACATGATTTGAAAATCAAAATCAAGTAAGGAATTTCTATTGAAAATAAAATAAAGTCTCAGTTCAACAATTACCTAAAGTAAATTTGTGATAAATTCAAATAAAATTTAAGATTAATGATTTTTAACTTCTCGCCGAGAAATGTTAACGGCGCTAATTGTTTATTTGTGCTAAAAATACATGTTTAAAAATTGGGAGTAGTTTAAGCACAATTACATTCTCAGTTAAACCAAAGGTGATAATTTTGTTCAATATACTGTTTAATTTGTAACAACGACGTGTGCTTAATAAAATAACTGTTTTTTATATCAAACCTTACCCCTTCCCTTTTAGCGTAAACTATGAAATAGAAACAAACCAAGTCTAGCTGTTATCAAATTCTATCTGTGAAATCATAAAGCAGATTTTTTGAGTTTCGTGAAGCAGAAATATTGATAAAACAAATTATCTATCGTGAACTTATTTTATCATAGAAGTATACAGATATGATTTAACATCGATATTCAAACAAATATTGTTTTTGCATTAGTTACAGAGTTATGAACTCATTTAGAGAGTGTATTAAGGAAGAGATTTAGACGAGGAAGTACATGAATAATGTGAATGTTAAACGTAAATTTTGTGAAATGTCTTCAAATTCAATAAAAACGATGGTTCTTATTTACTTCATACCTTATTCAAAAGGCAAGTAAATATTAGAATATTTTTGCAGATGAATATTAAACCATTCAATATCAATTCGATATTGAGCCAGATTGTTTGTTTTACTACAAGGATAATGATGCTAGAATCTAAAACCATTTCTTAAATTATTTTTACGATATAATTTTATATGCAAGACAAATTTGTTTATATCAACATGCGAATACGTAATAGAAGCATTGTATCATTGTGTTCCTAGTTATCATCTAAATGATATTATTATTTTGTAGGCTGCTGTTTTTTGCATCTTGATAATAATATCACGACGAACACAAATAACGAAATGACATGCTTTGCATTCTGCAAAACAATTCACAACTTTGCATTTATCGTAAGTAATTTTGTTTAAGAGAAAATAGCTTTTAAAGAAAGAAATTACATAAAAAATGAATCGTAGTTATTGCATTTATTTGAAAGAAAGAATATGGAATATATGAGAGAAAAACACACACCACATTTTTTCTTGATTGTGCACTGCATATTTACTGTCTGTAAACCTCACTACGTGGAATGCCTTTTTCAAAGGTTAAATGTGTCATCATTTTTTAATCTCAATTAAATTTTGCAAAGCGATGAATCTTGGTTAGTCTTAACAGAATCTTTTTTTGTTTTTCTATCCTTTTCAACAGCAAATGATACCAAGACCAAGAGAAACGTCAATATGGGATTTCCAATGTAAAATGGAGATAACTCTCTTGGCGGGCTGTAGATTGCCGATAGAGGAACATATGAGATTTTATGAGATTTGATTTTTGTGTCATGAATATTTACTGCATATCCCCTTTTTTCTATTTCATTACAGAGTTTGTTTCTTGAAGGTAGAAAATCTCCCCGTGCTTGAATACGTATGCTCTTATATTTTACAGTTATGGCGTAATTATTCTTAAGATAACTAGCTCTAAGTGTACGCCATCATTTATTTCTTTTTCGGCCAGTGTCTTAATTTAAAATTATCTAGCAGTCCATCTGTTCTATTCAAGCTATTTAAAACCGCCAAGTCATTTAACAAAATCTTGATGTGCCCTTTGTTTGAACATTGTATTTGATTTTGCATGTATTACTTATGACAGACTTTGTTAGATTTCTTTGCCCTTGGTTTTCTGTAATTTGTTGACCTTACCCCGCATGTGTGTTCTTCAATGTACAGATGTAGTGTCGTAGGTATCTAGCAAAGAATTCCGCTCAAACCAGTGCTAGGGCCGTCTTGAACTTACAATGGGGTGCGAGTTTTTACTCCGTGTTGAAGACCTCACTGTGACTTTGAGATGAAGAACAGCAATCAAAGCACTGTTCCTTTGCTTGGAATTTACTTGTACATATGTGTTTTTTTTTGTTTGTGTGTCATGAATATTTACACCATATCCCTCCTTTTTTCTATTTAAAGTGACGGGAATGAGATTTTAGCATTAACTGTTTCATCCATACTGTTTATTGATTTTATTTCATTTAATTTTTTCTGTGTGGTGTTTATGGTCGGTTTTTCAACTTTCTTGTTCTCAGATTAGCCATGACTAAGTCTCCATATTGACCGTTCGGTTGTTTCTTGTTTTCTTATGCAACTAAGCTTTCGTAAGTGTCAAATCATATCGAAACAACGTCGATTCGCTTGTCATCGGTTTAAAAAAGGTTAGATTTGAATTAATACGATGTAACGTATAGAACAATTAGATGTCCTATGAATGTATATGAGACCGCTACCCTAAAAATCTGAAATCAAACAAATCAAAGGCTAGAGGGTACCTCAAGGTCATGAATAGTGAACAGAGATCTACACCTTAAACAATCTGTAAATGGCCCAAAATAAAATGGCAAGCAATTCCAATGTGTCAATAATCAGAAAATTAAGATGAAAAAGTAAAACAGATATAAGTAAAAAAATAAAACAAAAACATAAATGTTACTGAAGTACGACGTGCACATAACATGTGTTGATTTAAACATATTTTAAGCGCTCAATCCTCTACCTAACCTGGAACAAAAATGCAAGTCTTGTATGATATAGGCAAAATATTGACATCTACACAGTGCCTTGTTTTATATGATCTTTTATTATATTTTACACTGAATCCAAGTGGGCGTAATTTGATTGCTGTTTTAGGTTAAGGAAACTCGGTATATTATCAATTGTGTTGAGATTTTGAACTAGAAATCAGAAACAGTATGAGTTCGAGGTCTCTACACCTTGTCCCTAGTTCTATTTGTGATTAACTTCTTAACGTGAATCGACTTCAAGATTTAAGTCAAATACAATATATGTTATCTGACTTTGTTTGGCGAATGTTGTCTTTTCACAGACAATATTTCGACAAAACAAGTCAGATACATTTATTTCTGAAGTTTGACTCTTTGATGTAAAAATCTTTTTAACTGATATTTGTCCATATTCGTGAACGGCTACAAAAACAAGGCGATATGTGCTTAAAATAAAATTTGAAATTCTGGTCATCAAAAGAAATAAAAACTAAATATGCGATACTGTTCATTCTAGTCAAAGAATAATCAATATAACTTCTTCACATAAACTGCGCTGGACCATTGCTATTTTGATAAATTTCACACTGACAAATGTGTTGATTTCAACAAGTTGGTCAAACGTAATTGCTTTGCCTAAAATTTAGGACAACAAATTTCGCGCTTTACGTAGTTTGGATATAGAGTTTTGTAAGATGTCACGAGGTAGTCAAACTTGATTGCCGATTGGCTGGCGAACTGTAAACTTCAGATATTTTATTAAGCGCTCAAAAATACGTTTAAATCCACTACATATTTCATCAGACTGTTTATGTGCATGTCCGTAGTGAGGAACCTGTTTTACATTAATGTACGTTTCATGAACTGAGTCTCTCACTTTTTACCAATTCTAGATAAATTCTTTGAAGGAATCTTCATAATTCTTATTAACTGCAATGTAAAAAAAGCTTCCAGTAACTTTAGTTTATTTCGGATATTGTTAGACAAACTTGTGGTTTTTCTTCAATCTAATTGACATTTGGAAAAATTGGTTGTTTTCCGTTATAATTATTTTTTCATAAAGGATTTGTAAATTTTAGAAAATGAAAAATGTTTTGATATATTTTGTATTTGTTTGGCATATATTTATACGTAATGCCAGTAAAAATTAGTTTGGAGGTACCAGAAAGGGAGAAATATCGTTACTTTTTTCACATAATCAGCATTTTTTACATAAGCACACAACAAACAACAACACTTGTAATATTTTGAACACCCTATTTGTTTGCCAGTAAGATAGTTAAACCTCTTTTTCTAACTGTGTTATTGTATTACAAGAATGAATAGCCAAAACGCGAGTAACTATGTAACGTACATTAATATCTACTGTTTTACATTGTTATGTTAGATGACGTGTTATTTGAATTCCCAGACATTTTATTTTTGGGACTATTCTGTGTAGATCTTTGTTTACTACAGGTAGTTTACTACCCTGAGGTTACCTGAAATATGTATGAGGGTGGTACAGGGGGGTCACGCGCACGGACGTACGAGAAATAAAATGTCATATCACGAGGAAGAAAAATTCGAAAATGGCTTGCACGTTGCATGTTGATCAAGACAAGCGAAACACGACATATAACGACCCTCTAGCACGACAACACTTGAAATAAAAAATCGTTAAAAACGTTGCACGAAAATAACCCTGGACTACCCTCATGTATATAAATGTTGAGTTGTTTTGATAATTTTTTGGATGGCTGTCTCAATGATAATAATATGAAATCGCCTGTTTCTATTTAGTATTTTCAAAAATCTTTTCAAAGATGATGACATTAAATCAGTGACTTATTTACTCAACCCGATTTATTTGGTTAATACTAAACAAGAGTCCAGCTTTTGAAGTTCATAGTAAAAATTTACCAACATTTACTAGATTCTATCATGTAGAACTTGCTTGATATAGTCTTCATTTATTTAGTATTATAATATTTTATTGCATATCAATAAAAAATCTACAATTTTATTGGTGCAAACGCGATCACATGTCATTTTATATCCTGTA
>JAULBM010023047.1:0-11298 GCA_032357055.1 Geukensia granosissima
CAAATTTGAGAATTATATGAAATAAAAGATAACTTGCAATGCATGCGAACAAATATCAGTTTTAGATAAAAGAAAGAGAGAAAAAAAAAATATGGAGAGTTTGAGAAGGGAAAATGTTGTATATCTGCATGTGTTTTTTCATATTTAGTGATTACTTAAACTGATTAATATGAAAAATACAAGAAAATAAGGAATTTATATATAGTGAAAATATTGTTTAAGTGCATGCGGTTAGCATTGGTGAATAATGAAAATAGTTTTAATCAAATTTGAGAATTATATGAAATAAAAGATAACTTGCAATGCATGCGAACAAATATCAGTTTTAGATAAAAGAAAGAATGGGAAAATATATGGAGAATTTGAGAAGGGGAAATGTTGTATATCTTCATGTGTTTTTTCATATTTAGTGATTACTCAAACTGATTAATATGAACAATACAAGAAATAAGGAATTTTATATATAGTGAAAATATTGTCTAAGTGCATGCGGTTAGCATTGGAGAAAATTTTAAAGTTTTTAATCAAATTTGAGAATAATATAAAATAAAAGACAGCTTGCAATGCATGCGAACAAATATCAGTTTAAGAAAAAGAAAGGAAAAAGAAAAGAGATAGGCGAATGAAAATGTTGAGATTGCAGTTTTCGGAATTTAAATTAAGATAAAATTTGAAGTTAGTCAGCACATAGTGTTATTTTTCTTAGCGATTAATATGCATGTGTCGAAAATTAAGAATTCATATTTATAAATTCACATCATATTGATTTATAATCTTGTGTCGGAAATCAAGGAACGTGCATAAGATATGTGTTACTCCTAGAGAGATTTCTGTAGGAATATATTGTTTTTACCCATAGTTTGAAAAGTTAAAAGGTTTCACGATTTTTGTTACATATTGAGGTTTTATGCATTTCTTCTTCAGTTGACTTTATTAATAGATATTTAGAATAAAGCTTATGCATAACTATTTTCAAAAGTTGTATTTATATGTATTTAAAGCATGTATTTAACGGGCAATATTTCAGTGGTTTGGACATAGAAGTAAAAAAAAAAAAAAAAATTATGTTCATGATTGTAATTAATTTATGTTGAAACTGAGTAGAGAATTCAGAATTTTTGAAAATATCTAATATATTGTATATAATAATTCAGTTTCTTATCTATGTAAATGGGAAGATTCGTTTAAGATAGTATTATTGTAAGTCCAGTGCAATTCGATACGAAAGTATACGTTTTGTTAATGTTTTAAATTGAAGAATCTTTTGTAAATTTTAGACGGAAATGAACATAGACATTAAATCTTTGCAGTTTGTTAAAGCTGTGAAATTAATATATATATATAATTTTATGTCATTATATGCATTATACAAAAGAGAAATTGAATGTGATTATAGATCTGGACATTGGCTGTAAAATTAAATAAGTATATGTCCATTTAATTAACTTTGATTAAATAAATATATAGCTATTTTATTTTATATTAAAGAATATACCTGAAATTTTAAATAAAGTATATGCATGTAAGACTTTGGAGGATGTTTTTTAAAAAATTTAATTTGCCAATAGAATATAACAGATCATAATAAAACATGATAATGATATATTTCATATGAAGACGATGAGCGAATAATAGGTATTTGCTGCTTGTTTTATTTTATTTATTTATGGTAATTATTATATATATATTTATTCATTTTTTCTGGTTACATGTATATATACATAATATATACATGTCACAAGTTTATTGATTTTTATATCGTGTTGCCTTGACACTAACAGGCACCGATTTTATTGGTAATTGGGAGTTTTAAATTGGGGCATTCAAGAGTGATAAAAATTCTCTATTTAGTTTCTATTTAGTTTCTTTTATAATTTCATAACATTATAGTAATTTTGAATCTTGAATGTAGCAGAAGTGCTTAGAATTTAAAATCCTTGTTTAGGTAGTGTTGACAGTAAATAATTAAGTTTTAGTATCAGATGAATCAGATTTTGTGAGAAAAAGAGATTCATTATGTGTCTGCTGGAATTTGTTTTCTTTTATAATTTAACACTAGGTTTGAGAATACAAGATTGGATTACCATTCAAAGTGAACTTACTGTTGTTCTTCAAGCTTCATTATCACAACACGTGTTACATTTAGCTTCCAATTATTTTGATAACCTTGAAGTGGACAATAATTATAACTCTGGCGTGCAGTTAGTGTAAACATGTAACATGCAGATGAGACATTACCAAGGTTCATAAAAGTGATTAAACTTATGACCATCCCCCGTGAGTTTTAAAGTGTTTATATGTGACAGAACTATCGTATTTTATTTGTCTAGTTTCTGCCGTGATGGTTTTGAAACAAATATATTTGATGAGTATGCTTGATTGATAAATATTGATATAGTTATGTTACTTGCATGTTTTCATAAGGCTCTGAAATACAGTAAATTCTTACATTTGGCCAATTTATTTTATCTCAAAATTGCACGAATTTTATTTCACTCATAGATTAAGAGTCTGGAAGAAAAAATTGACGAACTTGAAAAGAAATTAGAGGAGAAGAAATGTGAAGACGAAATTTCAGAACTGCAGAAAGCTAAGAGAGATGTAAAAGAGGAGGCTGCCAAAGGTGCAAAGGTTAATATTGACATATTACATGAAAAACTGATTGCGCTTGAACATCTGTCGAGAACAGCCTTGCGGCTGCCCTTGTACTTAAATTAGTTTGCTCTAAGGAAGAGGAAATTGTTTTAGACAAGGAACAAAAGTTAATGAAATCTTTTGGACTTGACAAAGTGGAATCAACCACAGTTAACAATATGAATACATACGCACATATGCAACCAAATTTATTAGGAAATCCATTTGTACATAACCATCCATATGTAATGCCTCCGCGTTTTCCCTTTCCCCCTCGCAGACCTAGACCTCGCATGCCACATGCTCAGAGCTCCGGCCCTCTTTGTTTCCGTTGTCAAAAGCCAGGCCACTTAATGAGGGACTGTCCTGCTGTTGTTAATAATTCAGGTTAATTTTTTTTTCTCTCTTACTTATTATGTTCAGATAGACAGAGGAAATAATACACAATCTATTATAGAAAAAAAATTTTTTTAGGATTTAATTAATTTTCAGGGAAATTGGTTTATAACATGTATAAAACCTTGGGAGAAAAAGGTAACTTTTGATGTAGACCCCATGCTGGTGCAGAAAAGACGGCCTACATTTGTTAAGTATAAGAACGAACCTGTTAACCGCACATCAAATATAGATTCGGCCGAGAAAGTGTTTCTGGATAATACTAATGAAAAGATTCCAAACATCGCAAATTTATCTTTTTTGAATCCAAAAGAATTTACTGCAGGGCAAATACACCAGAGAATTGACCAGTGAAAAACAATTGTTTTGGAATCCCCACTATCAAAAGATATTTTAGATTGACTAGAAAATGGTGTGAATATCAATAAGTACATTGTGCATTATGCTGGAGATTTTTGGGGTCAAACTTATGATGATGACTTTCCTCCGCCAAGGTTATTTAATAATTCAACAAGGTGTAGAAATTTTGTAGATTTTATAACAGAAACTATCATAGAAAGACTAAAGAACGGCTCAATTTCTTGTTTAGGAAAAGTGGGAACAGTTTCTTCTCCACACATTGTAGCCCCTTTAACAGTTGAGCCTACCAAACCAAGGTTGTGTATCAATCTTATGTATTTGAATAATTGGATCCGTGATGTACCTTTCAGCTTAGACACATTAAAAAACGTCCCTAGAACTGTAAAGGATGGTGCTTTCTTTACAACTATAGATGACAAATCAGGATTTGACAATGTTTTTTTTATCGGATGATTCTTTCAAATTAGTGGGTTTTCAATGGGGTGGCTACTTTTTGGTTTAAAACTTTGCCTTTTGGATTTAAATTGTCCAGTTTTGTATACCATACGTTAAATTTGCAGCCAACATCTTATATTAGAAGGAAATTTTCAATTCCTATGTTCTTGTATATAGATGATAGACTAGTAGAAGAAGTAAGGCGACAAGATTTACAACAGGGTGTAAATACTGCAATATTGGCGAATTATATTGTGTGCGAACTATTAAGTAGATTAGGTTATTGTATAAATTTAGACAAGACTCTTTTTGTCCCATCACAGACTGTGGTATTTTTAGGTTTTATTATTGATTCTGTAGAACGTTGTTTCAGGTTAACCGATTCAAAAAAGGCAAAATTCATAAGGAAAAGGGAAGAATGCCTCGCAAAAAGTGTAATTTCAATCATCGATTTGCAAAAATTGGTGGGTAGGTGCATATCATTTTTATTGGCGGTGCCGGCAGCAAAATTGTACACACGGGATTTCTTTTGGAATTAAAAACCAGACTAATGTAGTTTTATCTCATAGATTGAAAGAAGAAATTATGGCCTGGCGATTTTTAGATAATTGGACAGGGAAGTTGGTTTGGAAAAAAGAGAAACATTTAAGCGTAACAGTCTTTACGGATGCTTCCACTTTTAAATGGGGCGGTGTTATAAAACTGAAGAACAATAATTATGAAATTGGAGACTCTTGGGATGTGGAAAAGTTATCAATGCCAATCATGGTCTTAGAAGGTTACGCCTTATTATACGTGTTAAGGTCAGTTGGGGAAAAAATCCATGGATGTCGCATAGATGCTAATGTTGACAATCAAGCATTAATTCATGCGTGGAACAATGAAGGTTCAAAATCGCCAGCGTTAAATGACGTGCTAAAAGATATTTTCCAGCTAACTCTAGATTTGGATATTGCACTTAATCTTATTTACGTTTCGTCAAAAGAAAATTTAGCAGATGCACCTTCTCGGCGCTTAACCAAGTGTGATGCAACTTTGCATGATAACACATGGGAAATTTTGCAGGAACAATTCGGTGGGAGCTCTGGACATACCGTAGATTTAATGGCTTTAGATTCTAATAGTATGAAGGACAGAGAAGGAAATATTTTAAAACATTTCACTCCTTTTCATTCTCCTTTATCCAGCGGTGTAAATGCATTTGCTCAGGATGTAAGTCTTTGTGAAAATTGCTATGTTTTCCCTCCTTTTAGCCTCTTATGGCCAGTATTATCTTTTGTTAAAGAAAATAAGTTAACTTGTACAGTTGTTATACGTTTAAATGAAGTTACACCAGCATGGTTTCCAGCGTTTATTAATTTGATTCAGGATGCAATTTTAGTAGGGGTTAAGGGCCAGAAAAATGTATTAAAATACCCATCTAAGAAAGGATACGAATCTGACAAATATGGTCTACCATGGAATTTATGGGCGGTAAGGATTATTCGGCGGGAGACGCCCAGCATTACATATGGAAAGTTATTATTTTTTAATGAACCTTTAGTCTCCAGAAATTATTATTTTTTGTGTGTTGGAGATTCAATGGTTAGATTTTTTCTGCAACATAAATTTTCGCAGAATAATATGGTACAGGTATTATCTAAAGGTGGTGCTTTACTTTGTGAAATTAAAAATGAAATAGAGAAATTAGTGCTGAGTCATCCACCAAGAGTTATTTTCATCCAGGCAGGAATTAACAATTTAAGCAAATGTCATTTATTTGTGAATGAATTCCACCAGTTACTTGAAACAGAACAGCAACTTGACTCTTTATTAACCTATTTAGATCATATTCACTCTAGTCTTGGTGCAGTAACTATAATTATGTCATCAATTATCGCCTGCCGAGACGATTTTATTAATGCTAGATCAGAGTTCATTAATGATAAGATGAGGATAGTGTGTAAACATTACGGCTGGTTGTTAATGGACAATTCAAATATAAATTGTTCTTATTTGAGAGATACTGTGCATTTAAATGAGGAAGGACAGCGCATATTTTTAAACAATCTCTTATCAATTCTTAAGTTCGTGTGGTAGACATAATAGTTAGCTTGTATGTTATAAGATTTTATAATGTTAGTATTTTGTCTGGTAGCCACTTTATTATGTTTGAAATATCTCTATTTTTTAATTTTTTTTTTTTTTTTTTTTACTGTAGGATTTTTACATGTCAAAATTATGGTGCACTTTTATTATGTGCAAGTGTGGTAGTGCTAATGACATAGATTTTAAATTTTGTAAAATGTGTGGATTATCGCGTGAGGGCCTGCACGATGATTTTAAGGAACAAGAGGAAAGAGGAAAATTGATAGAAAATATTGACAAACGCATTCACAATCTTGACAACCTGTTGGATTCTGCGACTTATTCAAAACTAAAATGTTCTTTAAAGGCGGAACTACAAAATTTCTTATATACGTTAGATCCACTCACAAATTTGTCGAATGCGACACCTGAGAATATTAGAAAATTTTTAATTTTTAAAGAAAAAGGAGGTAAAACGCAGATACACGAGGTTGATTGTCCTTTTAGAGGTCAGCATGGGCTAAGACAATGTCAGTGTCCTAGAACCCTTGCTGTAAAATCTGTTGACTCTTTGTTAGGCAAAATAAGAGCTATTTTTCGTGATTCAGGGCGCTCAGGTGACTGGAATCCAATGTTGCTAACAGGAAATCCAGCTACTTCTCACATTCTAAAAAGACATTTAAAGGCTGTAGGCCTAGAACAAAAAAACGCAGGTATTTCGGCAAAACAAGCTACCCCTCTATTGTTTGATAAACTTGGAAAGTTGTGCAGATATTTATCTTACAAAGTAACTGTTGAGAAAGAGGAAACATCCAAGTTTCTTTTTGCACGTGATTTATCATATTTTTCATTATTGAGCCACTCGGGTAATAGGGCAGGTGATCTTGGTTTGCTTACCACTAACATGATTTTTAAGCTTCCAGATATGAATGGTCTCTTCATTTCTCAGACAGCAGGGGAAGTAAATACAATAGACAACCCGAATAATTTCAAGATATTGCCGTCGGAAGATGGGGATATATGTCCGGTCAAACATTTAAAGAATTATTTCAGAGTAGCATCTGCCTCTAATATAGATCTTAATGAGGGATATATCTTTCGCACACGTGACAAAAAATCGCAAGACATTATTGATCAGCCAGTGTCCTCCTCCTGCATGTCCGACAGATTAAAAACGCACTTAACTGCAATAAATTTATATGATGGTGAAACTTCTCATAGTAGCCGCAGAGGCTGTGCGATTACTTTGCGCATGTTGGGGGTAAGCGATCCGGATATTAACAAACATATCGGTTGGAATTCTATGGGAATGATAAACCATTACGCTAATGTAGGAAAGCTTATCAGCCATACTGGTCCTGCTTCTGTCTTGTCTAAAGCAGCCTCCAATTTAGGACAGGGTACTTCTCATTTTGATAAAGTGTCGAAGAGCTATTTAACCTTAAACAATTTGAAGAAGTTTTGTTATTGATTGATATACAGTCCTATAAATCTATGATGTTAGTGTTTTGAGTATTGGTTTCATGGTAATGAGTATTGGATTTATAGTTATAAGTATTGGATTTATGATGCATGATATGTAAATATTAAAGTTTAGCATAGTCATTTTGTTTTATTATGTTTTGTATGCTAGAAGCTTTTCGCAAATTTTCACGTTTGTTATTCTCCTTATCTTACATATGAGAGGGGCCGGGGTGAACTTGTAATATTTCACTATTTCAAGTTACCCCCTAGGTACCTCGAATATGTAAGATAGCGTTTGCTGATCTTATCTTCACTTGTTTGGACGTTGTTGAAGCCAGATGTTTAAGTTCATAGGATCTGGAACATACATTAATCGGTTGTCGTCCATAGTGATATAAGGTTGCTCTCCCATCTGTGAAGTATATATTTATATACATTTATATTTAATCATTGGAAATTAACCTAACAGTGTTAGGGATGAAATATTAAAAAAAAAAAAAAAAACCAAAACCAAAAAAAAAAAAAAAAACAAAAAGGAAGAAGTAAACTATATATCAAAACACAAGGCTTTACAAAAACGAAAAGGAATATCTAAAACTCGCATATATATCTATATTTATATAATTTTTCACTTCCAATTGCTGTACACAGTACTTGTTCTTTCGGGATTTCTTGGTTTATCCTGTCCCCTTTCATCTTCTAACAAATTTTTATGTTTGTTATTCTCCTTATCTTACATATGAGAGGGGCCGCGGTGAACTTGTAATATTTCACTAATCACATAACAATTTATGACAATGGGTCAAAGGACGAAGATCAAGATTCTGCGGCTACTGCCTGGCAATAGAAAGTGAGAAATTAAAAAAACCCGTTAATTTCTTATATTCTTGAATTCCAAAAGAGACTTGTAATATTAGGTAAAGAAATAGTTTTCTGCTTGATACCAAAACATGTTGGTATCTTGGGAACACAGTCGTAGCCCAGTTAGCAAAAAACGCCATAAATGACCCCGTTTCAATTAAATCTGTACCATACATTGATTATAAATCATCAATCGTTAAATATGTTTTAAAGCTATGGCAATCCCAGTTGGATTTGAAGATAAACAATAAGCTTCATCAAATTCAGATAAAAATTTGCCAAATTAATTATACGATCGATAGATCCCGAAGAGATCAAATTGATTTAACTAGATGTTGCTTGGCGACATCAGGACGACTCACTCGTATATTTTTGATGGTGAGCCGCCTCCTGAGTGTATTCCATGTCAATGCCGACATTCTATCAAACACCATTTAGTTGACTGTGTAGATAAATCCGACATTATTCGTCGGTACTACACAGCCATTTACATTAAACATCAGTTAAGAAATGTCGCTGGCGACAAACTTTTAGCATATTTAAAAGACGTTGGTCTATATTCTCGAATATAGATCAGCATCGCATTTGACTTTATAATATTTGATGTAATAATTTTTTGTTATCTTTACTGGTAATTTGTTCTAATATTATTGTACTTTTTATTAGGAACTGATATGAATGTCGTTTTTACACTTTAGTAACCTTTTTAAGCAAACGTTATATATGTTATTATACGATACTTTGTTTTATTTGATGTTAGTCTTAACTGTTTGTTTTATTGTAAGATATACGTACGTTCCCGTTAAACAACAATCAATCAATACAGCCATTAAAAAACACTACTGGGCATTGCGGCCATGTTTGAATTCCGGAAACAATTTACAAGTTTGATGGAACTGCGCTTTAGAAACATTTTGGTTAACGTCGAACAAGTGATTAAGAGAATATTGAAATATGTAAAGTTAATAGACAACGGTTGCAAAGACGACAGCTGATGCAAAGTGATTGTATATGGAGTTTTGGACTATGAGGACCAAAACTATCAATTGACTTGTATTATTCTACTGTGATAATCATTAAATTCAATATTTTCTCTTTACATTATTTTTGTTTATACGTCCAATGTTATGTTAATGAGTTTTAAGACACTTCGTACTGGCCTGTTTGTCTTTTCGATATCACGAAATGGTCATTTACAGTTTTCTTTGTGTATATTATTAATTCAATTGGTCATCCTGTAATACTGGATAAATGACTAGATATTCCCTGCAATTTATCCGTCTGTACTTATTCTAATCAATTGTGATAAGTTGCAGTAAATTACTCATATGTTTAAGTGCCAAAATGTATTAGAAAGAAAAGTTGTGATCATTTACAAGATGTCATTCGAGAAAATGATTTGCTCATAAAATATTCCAATACTTAGTAACTCTCAGACATAAAAAATAAATGGTAAAATTAGCATCGAAATAGAAACAAATTGAGTGTAATGAAAAGTTATGGCGTTTAACTTCTATAACGGATACATCAAAAGGCAGTGTAACTGCATATTACCTGATACTCTTGCTCAGGTTCTAAGACACAATTCAGATATAAACACAAGAATAAATAACCGACCTCAAGTTAATTACTTATTTAAATTTCGAACATTATCATTCAAAAATTAAAGGTTAGTGGGGAATGGTAAGTTGGTGGATGGCATGGGCAGTAATGGGGCGAAATAATTTGTTTCGCCCCAAATAATTTTCGCCACATAAAATCGAATTTTGTTTATCCTAAATGGTTTTTTTTTTTTTTGGACAGTTGGCCACGATTTTGTCTTTCGACCCAAACGATATCGCTACTAGACGCATTTTTTTTCGGCATAAACGTCCTTTTAATTGGAGAAGACGATAATTTTTTGGCTACAACTTACATCGCCACCTTTTAGTGAACTTTTTTCTATTTCAAATCATTAAGCCACATAGGCGAAAATTTGGCTACTTGTTCGAATATTCTAACATTCACAAATTCGAATCAGTATTGATTGCATTTTCGTTTATGTAAACGGTGCACTACAAACTTTTAAAAGTCTGAAAAGGCCACTTTTTGTCTGAATTGAACTTAATTTTACTTTACCAGTATGATTTTGTCTGAATTTTCCGTAATTAGTCTCAACAGCAATCTGAACTACATGTAGACTAAACATAATTTTAAAGTCTGAAACTGTCTTGACATTTACTTAACGGTTCTCGACCTAGTCTCAACCATTCTGAAATGTCTGAATAAGTCTAGACCCGACTCATACCTGTCTTAACCAGTCTGAATTAGTCTCAATCAGTTCTGCAACTTTCAGACACCAATTGAAAAATTCTCAAGGAGTGTGAACTTGCTTTCACTCTTTTGACACATAAAATTTATTATAAACATTCATGAATAAAATTCCATTCTATTGTCAATATGTATATATAGATGACTATAAAATGATTATCTTGCAGAAAGTATATTTAACAATAACGATATATTCTCATTATTTTTTAAATACAAATGTGTATTAATTATTTAACTGGATTTAATAATTCTCAGTAACTTATTATTTGGAATTTCAAGAGATATAAACGTAGAAGGCTGCATAATGGCAGTGCAAACTTATTGCAACGGTTTTTTTTTTTTTTTTTTTTTTTGTGTGTTTTTTTCCAAAAATCAGATATTGCAAAAATACCTTTTATGAATATTGGCTCTCATGACTTTATTTGGGTATACAATATTGCCTCCACCCCTCGAGGGCGGCCGGGGTATAGATATACGCCGTTCGGTTTCTCCGCCTGCAGGTAGAACGCCTGCTTAAGGGGCGTACGTTAGTTCGAGCGGGATGTATAATTACTGGAACTCCCCTTCTCAAAGGTTGTGGCGGGGAAAGAATAGGCACTAGGTATCACCGTCCTTGAGGCACTAGTCCTTTAAAAGGGGCGTCCCTAATTGTGGGGGATGTATAAATTCGCAATCCGTCAAGAGGGAGACGTTTAAGACGCCCCGTGTTTAGGAAATGCCACGTCCTAAGCACGCTAAAGACCCCTTGTAACAGCTCTTTTTGAGTGGTCC
>JAULBM010023058.1:0-11298 GCA_032357055.1 Geukensia granosissima
TTAGAATATTTGACCCTTTTGGGCCTCTTGTTTGCATTTGGAACAATTTCAAAATTCCGAAACTTTCATGCGCATCTTCAAGCTATATGTAACCATTCTATAATAAAATTAAAAGCCTACCTTCAAAAATGTAGGAGGAGTTCACGTCACAATAAAGTGTGACGGACGGACAGACGGTAGTAACGACAATATCCCCGAACTTTCATTCGAAAGTGCGGGAATAGTTATGTGACAAATTATCAAGATGTATAAATACTGATATTGGTATTTTGTGATAAATTTATTTCGACCACTGGGGATATGTAACTGCTGATGGATTTTAGATCCCGATGATTCGCAAACCACCAGCCAGAATTTTTATTCTGGCATGATTCATTACATAAATGCAATATAACGTTCAAAATGAATAAAAGAAAATACATAAATTTCTAAGGCTCTTCCTTCTGATTTAGAGGAAATCCTTAGCAAAGTTTGGACTCCTATTAATTTAGATTGTTTTGGTTCTGATGTTTGTGCTTGTTTTTAAAAATGTCATTGAATTTTAACCAGGTTTCCAACATTTGACTTCGAGCACTGCTGACAAGATGTAAATCAACGAAATGGCCATAATTTGCATCAAATTGATATAAGTATTTTATACTACATTTATTCAAATACTAATTTTGTTGATAACAATTTCGATGCAAAAATTTACTTTATATGAACTGGATATTTTACCCCAGGTTTGTGACTTAATAATACAGTCACTGGAACTTACATAGGTTAAAATATCAAATAATACTACATACTATCGAGTTTATTTAGGTTGTACTAAATCCTTATTTCAGTTTTACATATATGGATGTATTTTTGATGATAAGTTTTTATATATATACTTTGCTTTGAAAGCCTTTTCTAATTTGAAAAATAACCTGGTTTCATTTTATGCCAACATATTCAAAAATGCACAATATATTTGTATCGAATAGTGTGCACATAACACTTGTTGGACTAGATGTTTACAACAAAGAGCTTTTATTATCCCTAGAACTTTTGTTTGGTTGTAGATTGCCGTTTCGAAATTGATCGGTAATTTTGTAAAATGTGGGGTTGTGTCACAAAACATAAAAAATCCAAAATGTGACAATACAATGTCTTTATGACATGATGCGAAATTTGCCTTTGAGGTTTGAAAATAAGTTAAATTTAGCTATTTAACGGTCGGTACATTGGATCTGAAAAAAGTTCGTGTCGGTAGCTCTACTATCTGTAAAATAAGTAATATCACGAATTCTGATAGCAATGCTTTCATCTTCTTATCTCCACGTGCGTGACATTTAATCCTTGTGACAATTAGATTTAAATCATGAAGTATGTATTATATGAACTGAACTTTAGTCCCTTTTTCTGAAACGTAGTTAATCGAAATATTTTATAATTTACATATTTATGAGAAAAGGCAGAAAGAAAAAGTTTAATTTTTTTTGTATTTAACATGGTTAACACACTGCATTAAAAGTTTGTTGAAGTACATTATTACATATTCGAAATCACATTGCTTTAAATTTTAGACACTTATTTTTCATGATTTACAAGATAACGTATATTAAAAGCAAACCTGAAGCAATCACATTAAAACCACAAATTATGTTTGCTGATGAAAAAACTACATTGGGAGTGCAAATCGAGAAAGTTGTTGTCTTGTTTCAATACAAATATGGAACAATTTACATGATATAATCATTCAGGACACCTAATATGGGGAACCTTGTATAGATCATTGGTTGTGGTGACCTATATCTGAAATCTGTAGACATTACATACTATATCAAATAAAACTATATAATATAAATAAACGAGACTACAATTAAGATAACAGAACTTTACATCCACATATTCCATATTTTCTCTTTAAAATTTTATTACGGAGTTTTACTTTTGTACTGTGTGAAGGTCGTAAAAATCTGCCCCGTACTTGAGTTGTATTTTTGGGTACACAGTCTAGTCAAACTAATGAGCTGCAACGCAAACTTTTTTATGTGCATGCAAATAAGAATATAGGTTAGTGTTGACAACATACTAAACATATACATAAATATAATTGACAGAAAGGGTATTTTGGGGGTAAAACATGTGTTTTTATAACAAATCACAAAAAATGGAAACAAAATTAATGTAGTATATGATGTTGACTTTAAAAATTCCATAGATGCAAATTAGAATATGAACGAGTATTGGCGGCATACTGAGATTTTCATATGGAAAATTCCTCGGAAAGCTATTTTTGGGGTGAAATTTTCTATTTTTAAAAGAAAAAATAAGAAAAATTGAGAACGATAATATAAAGGTATATGTGATAATTTTTTTTTAAAAAGATTCTTCAGAGACAAGTTAAATTATGGACTAGTTTTAACAGCCTTATGAAAGTATATATAATATATATTCTATAAAAGACATTATTGGGGTGAAATATGTGACTTTTCATGTGAAAGATAAAAATAACTGGAAACAAAATCAACAAGGCATATTTGGTAGATTTTGTCAAGGCAAATACCAATACTGAGCAGACTAGCATTAACCTCACACTGAAAATCATTATAAGTACACAATCTATAACTGTTTAATACACAAATTTTGGTTTCAAATAACTAGATCACTTTATGATAGTACCGTTTTAGGATATAAAATATGTGATTTTGAAGGAAAAGGGGGAAAATAAATAAGTTATATGTGGTAAATATATAAAGAATAGATTATGGACTAGCATATCGAATATCATATGAAAGTTAGTTTTTTTGGGTTAAATATGCAAAAAACAATAGTAATAATGTAGGATATCATAATATTTTCCGGTTTAAACTAAACTATGGAATAATGTTAACAATTTGGAAATACAGGTGATTTTTTTTCAAGGAAATTGGTAAAAATGGGATCAGAGGTAAATACATTCTTTTTGGCCAAATTATTTCCAGTAATGTAACGTGTTCAATCCATAAGTTTTACGGAAGAAATATCAGAATTCTTATAAAACTTGCAAAATAAGTCTGGAAAGATAATAAATAATTTATAAATGGATAGTTTTTTCATTATTCTGCACGGGCATATTTGCATATTGCAACTTTATACTTATATATATATATATATGGAATGCTATATATTGCCTAAGACAATGAAAAGTATATACGTAAAATAAGATAAATTTTGCCTAAATGCAACAATGAATACAAAAAAATGAGAGAGCACTAAAACCAACTAGTGAGCTCGACTCCTGATTTGGGACAAATAACATAGGTTGGATTGCCGATATTTAGTATAAGTGTAATTTAGTGATAAGACTGCTGATATTTTGTATCAGTTAAGACAAGTCCCAATGTTCTGCCAACAACGTCAAAAACTGGCCTAAAAGGCTATGTGAACTTTTCTCATCGTCCGTCGTCGTCGTCGTTGTCGTCGTATGTCGTCGTCGTAAACTTTTTACATTTTCATCAACTCCTCTGAAACCGCTGGACTAAGCCAGTTTTAACCAAACTTTGGAGGAATAGACTTTGGATGGCCCTCTTTAAAATTTATGTTTGGTTTTGCATTGAACTATCCATTAGGGCCATCATGGCTAATCAGTTTAATATTGTACCTTCTGGGAATTTGCCACCATGGCCAGACTTTGCCAAAACAACTTTGAATCAGATGAGCGATTACAGGCTCCTTGTAGCATCTAGTCTTGAATAAGCCCTCGGTATAAGTGAGATGAAAATTGGGATCGTTGATGTCAGACTTTAGTGCAAATACGCGAAATACACCCAACATTAGATGGCTTTTTCATGTTTTGTACTCCTTTCAAAAATATCATTTCCGACAACCTTAATTTATCTATATCCTATTTGTTAATACTGATACATAATGTTATTCAATCCATAAGAATTTGCAAATATCTGAATACCTTACTAATTGTTTCCGGTTTTGGGTGTTTATCCTTGAAAAACATAACATTTCCCCCCAAAATACCTTTTTCCCAAATTTTGGTGTTTTTGTCTCTAAAATCACATATTTCGTCCCAAATTGGCTTTAACAGAGATAATTTTTTTTCAATATTATTTTAAAGAAAGAATATAAGATATATGCCAAAAAGACACAATCCACGGAGAGCCGCGTGACAATGAAAAGTTCCCACTGCCCCTGTTATAGGATGTCTTCCCTTCTGGAAGATCTTTCTCGTCATTGGCAGCAGTCTGGTTTCAGTCTATATCTCGAAACTTCTTCGAGGATCTTAAGTGCCTGTCCGCTGCCCCTGACATAGGTTCCTACCCTTCTAGTAGAATTTACCCACCATTGCAACGTCCTGGTTTTAGCCGCCGTCCGAGCTGTGTCCTTAGTACACATTTCTTGTTTTGGTATTTTTTGTCACCAGGATTTGACCAATAATTTGCTGTACAACTTTTAACCTACTCATAGTTAAAACTCTCATAACTTACATAGTTATTACACAGTTATTACGTGATCAGAATAATAATAAATATAAATGCATAAATCTGAAAATTATAAAACATCTAGAAAACGAACAAAAATGCACATAGCAAAGCAAAAGCATTCACTTAACTGTCCATTGTTTATGAGTTTGTAATAACGATCGAGGCTGGTCAATAGACCAATGTTCATATTACTGCCACACATTCTGCGTTTTGAATAGTTATTTACATTGTCGTTATATCCTTTTCACGTCTTGTAACACGGTTAACCTACAATGATGCTAGGTACTTGAAGGTTGACCAAGGGTTAGATACATCAGTTATTGCTATCATTAGCTATCTAGATGGCTGGTCTTTGGTTACATTATAAGCAGTGGAAGCACCACGATCATGCAGTGGTATAATTTCAACATCGTCACTATATTGTTGTTAATTCCCTCGATGGCCCAATGCTACATTAGCTATCCATTACTAGGACTAAGGGTTGCTTGCATCATGTGAACAGCATCTCCATTTTCCGTATGAGCCCACCGTTTCCGGTGCCAACGAATGACTTTTTCCGCCATTTTCTTTCGATACCAAAGACAAACAATGAAAAGTTGACGACTAGACGCGCACATCCTTAATTAGTCTATACAAGCTTTAAATAAAAAATTTGAAATAATTGGTGTTTGTTGCTGGATGGGTTGTCGATCAAATAGTTCCTCCTTTCCCTTCAGACTACGAACAGGGAGTAACCCTGGATAGTATCGGACACAGGGTAACGTTAAGGCATCTTTTTCATTTTTGTGCCTGAACAAACAGAAAGCGTCTTTTTAACAGCTATGTTACTAGATACCAATTAGTAGTTACCTATTATTTCTGTTTAATAAGAGTCATAAAGGGTAATGGAAAATATGGACAGTGTACAAGTCAAAGCTGCCAATACTAACAATTATTTAAATGGAAATTACTTAATATTAGTCCGTTGTCATGAATTACGGTTGTAAATGTCAGATTCTGATAGAGTGTCTATACTTTTGTCTTGGACGGGAAAGAGGAAGCGAAAGAAAACAGAGGGGCTAGACAAAAAGGGAAAAATACCAGATTACCAATATTGGAAAAATATGGAAACGTTGGATAATGCTCTTTTTGCATTTCCAGGAGTAATCTCTCATCAGTAGCATTAGAACAATAATATAGGCGGTCAAAGATCTAAAGATCAAATCCAAACAAATCGAAATGGGAAGTAAAATGCGACGGCAGAGACAACTACTGAGTACGAAACTTTTCTAACCCTTTCCGTATTTTTAAGTTTAAGCTAATGCAAATTTATGTAAAACATTGTTTGAAAAAATTTCATGTCAGACAGGTTTGGCAACAGCTGGCAGAAACGGACACGGTAGCTTCGAGAACACAAACAAAACACGACGCAAGGTTAACATATAAAACTAAAACAATGAATAATGCAGATCCCAGGAAAAAACCGGATGTGAACTCACGAGATAGGAAACGATAAGCAGTTCACGCCACTTTAAAGACACCCACCGCATTGTTTTTTTGTTTGAATCCGGTATTAGTCATTTCAGGGTACAAGGGCAGATTTCACGGGATCCCAACCTCCAGGAGATGCGAACAGATTGTTTTGGTTTATTCCACAGGAAAAGATCTGTCTTAAACTGTGAAACGACCATTCCACACCGATCGACAAGATTGTGATGTCGAACTCAACATTTCTGAAGTGATGACTTTAACCGTGAAAGGATTACTTTAACCAAGGAAGCTAGACTTGTGAATTAAGCATATTTCCAATACCTATAACTACTAATCAGGATTCCAGTTAAAGACAGGAAATACCTGAAGGGAAAAGGTGACCGAGGGGCAATATACTGAACAGTTACTTTAGGTTTTGTGAATTTGTCCCGTGCCATGTCTTAGATTTCCTTGACCTCATTTAACGACCTTATCGATACGACAACGTGTTCTTGTTCTAAATTGGTCACTAGGCAAGGAATAATGATTTGTTTATCTGTCAAAAGACATAACAATCCAAATGGTACTTTAACAACTGGTATCGAAAATGTTACATAAATAAATATGGCAAATTTAGTTACGCTATATGTACATTTCAAGGAGTAACCTCTCATCAGTAGCATTAAACTGAAACATAGGAAGTCAAAGATTCAAATATAGCAAAAGAAGCACTCTAATCCAAACAAATCGAAATGAGAAGCCAAATCCGACGACAGGGACATAACGGCAACTATCACAATATTACCATTGTAAGCCACATCAGATTAACCATTGTAAATGTAACTTAGCTTGTATTGAGGCTGGCAAATTTTTATTTAATGTCTGTGGGTCTTTATTTTCTTGGGTTTGATTATTTCCTGAAACTGCGGAATCCACCTACATACCACGACCATAGAGTCACCTAACTCGTGTTTTTCGTCTAGTTGGTCCGGTCGCAATTTCATCGGCGTCAGATTACAACTGACCTTTGCGTGTAACGGGCTTGGAATATTTTGTAAAGTTCGAAAAATGAACCGACAAGTCTGTAATATGTCTTCTTGTTACATTACATGATATTGAAAAGAAGGAATGTGGAATATATTGCCAGAAAGACAAAATTCCCATTATTCTGGATTGTGCACTGAATTATCACTAGTTTAGCTGTTGTCTTTAGTTCACTGTATTTCCGTGGGGCACGAAACAACTTTTAAACAAAATTGTATCTTATCAAATAGATTGTTGGCAAAATAAAAAAAAACAACGATATTAAATGCTTAGATTTCACTGTGTACGAGTGCTTAATCGTAAAATTCGTTCCATCTCATCGCTTGGTACATGTCATTCTTCAATGTTTGCAAGGCGCAGGTGACAACCATTGGATTTGGTATTGAGCCCTCCGATTAATTCTTACGAAGAGGTCCCGTCTGTTTCATGGCAATATGTTTCCACTTGTTGTCCAATTTGTTGGTTTTTCGGTGGTTTCTAATGTAAACGGGAAACCGACTTTTCCTCCTTGGCGTTCCTGTTAGTTCTTTCATTCTGTTTCTTCTTTGCTTCCTCATGTAATTGTGTAACAACATGAAAAACTTGTGTTGTTCTTGGAGTGCTTTCTGGTGTTGGCTTTCGGCTAAATACCGTCTTCTTGGCTTTACTATGGTGTCTAGAGGAAGAACAACGTCTCAGCTATAGCAAAGTAGAATGATAAACATTTCCCTGTTTCATTGAGGGGGATTCAATTGAAGTCCAAATCTGATAAAAGTTAAGGTCTCAAATATATTCGTCTTTCTTAATCTTCTTGGTCATCTCATCATAGAAGATTATATGGAAACTTTCAACCTCACCATGCGAACACAGAAATTTGTATCTAGTATGCTAGCGTTAACTATTTACGTCCAAACCGGTGTGTACTTAAATTTTATTCTACATGTATGAAAAACAATTCTTACACGTACTGCTTGTTCTAACAAATACAGATAAAGAAATCTTCTTAAAATGTTGGATTTTCTGATTGACAATATCTTTCTAGATCTCCCGGCATTCGAATGGGCACAAATTGCGCGCCCCTTCTGGCCGACTCGTTTTTGTAATCGTAAGAAGCAGAATTCATGCAGGGATTCCTGCGAAATAATAAATTAAACAAAAACGACAAGGCTTATATAATTATATAAGCCATGTCGTTTTTGTACCTTTTGCTATATTGATGATGATTTTTTAGCAATGAACAATCCTCGATTCAGAGAGCATCTCGACCAAATGGAAGCGAACATGAAATGAAAGAGACAACAGAGTCAAATGAAATTACTTCATACCTTGAACTAGACTTGTTTGTAAAATTAACGAAAATTGAAATGATTTTAAATTTCCTATGGAAAACTTCTCATATGTATGTGGCACGATCGTCGCTATTGTGTCGCAATTGATTTGATACTTCTATATCTATTTTAAGTTTCAGAATTATCTGAACAGTGCATTGCTGTTGTCATGTAAATTACTACAAAAAGGAAACATCCAATCAAGGTTGTAATCGTCCCTTTTTAAATTTTATGGACGGTATCAGTGAATATTATGTAGTTGTGGACCTGTCACCGGTAACTCATCAATAATGTTGATCTCATCTCGGATTGACGTTAACCCGGATTAGAGTTAAAGGAATCTACACGTGCGACAATGAAAGCATACCCTTCCGAAGTTTCTGAGCTTACTGGTCTGTAAAGGAGTAAATAGAGTCCAAGCCTTTGTTTTTTCCGTTTTCCATATTTTATTTCCAGTTTTTGCTTGTCCTTTGCAGTATGAACTTTATATCTCTTACATGGGTATCCTACACTGGACCTTGTTATCGTCATAAATAATCATGGAATGTTTGGGGCTGAATAATAATAGATAAACATAATTTGATTTACTAGTATTTACCAGTGATTATGGAAATAAATTTTAATGACACTCCCTTTTATCACCCTTTAGAGACCCTGGTGAAAAATTGAAGGTGTAGCGCTAAACTACAAAAAGCGTTATAAAAGTTTTATTTCAATACATAAGAGGTAAGATCAGACAAATTTAATGTATTAGAGGGCGACAACGCCTTTATAATTTATCAGATCCTTCCTACCATTTTTTTTCTCGTAACAGAGCTTTTTCATCCTTAAGCCCTTCGATTTCATTGACAAAGGTTAAATGGAATTTTTAACAGTGGTCTCAATTTTGTTTTTGAAAAATGTACGTTTTGTGTCTATACACTTTTAAGCTGTATTGTTAAGACTAGCAGGTTGGCAAAAAATGTTGCTGATGGTGGTGGGTTGAGGCAATAACAGGATGTGGTGACTAGGCAACTGCTGGGTGTGAAATTGGATACGCGGATTAACATATCCACGAGGATGATCTAGGGTTATAGTGAACTACTTTAATATCGATTAGATTGGCCTTCTGTTCCAGGCGATGTATGTTTACTGGATCTAATTGTTTAATGAACACAATTTACACAAAAAAGTCAACGCACATTCAAATAATCTTATTTGAACCCGCTTTGTAGTCTTAATTTTAAGCTATTTAGAAGAGCCACAACATAATCATAAATTTACAAACAACAGGAAAGAGCGATCTGTGTTTCAATTAAAAATGTTTTAAACTTATCGTATAGCGGGTTATTTTCGCAGGGTGCTAATGTTAGCGTATTTCAACTAGAGAATCGCCAAAATAAATTCAATTTCAATACACTGGGTTCCACGAGTCTTGTATTAGTATTTAATTGACTGATATTTAAGAAGACGACCTTCCATTAGCGAAAATCAGATCGGGATAATGTGAATGTGTGTGTGTTCTGTTAGAAATTTTAGCTTTAAATTATTTGTGAACTGGGTGGAATCTGTATATAATTGATATAAATAAATATGTTTTTATTATTTTTTATTTAAAAAATTTGAACCGAATATTGTTGAAGACCCAATAAAAAGAATGAACTCGTCAACAAACATGAATTATGGTCGAAACTCTTATAACATTATCACTATCACTGTGCAGGTACAAATTTTTTTTCTTCATTTTGCAATCCGCCAAAATAAAAACCGCTTAATTTTTTGCTATACCGATTCACCTCGAAATCGCCAAATTTTACACCCGCGAAAATAATACTTGCAAGTCTTAAAACTTTTTTTCTATTTTTGAATTTGTTTTTAGTTACCACTTAGTCGATAACATTTCCATAATCCAAGTTATGACAATATGAAAATGAAATTAATTTCTATATTCATTGTCACAGTTGTAATTATGCACACCATACTGTTAATTATTAAGAACAATGGTGCATAATTTGGTATATATTTGTGAATGTATTCATGTAATAATCATTAAACGTATATGACAAAATCATAACCGTTCCATGGCCTAACGAAATATGTAACAAAAGTCATGAATTTGTGCCAAAGTTCTTCTCAAATCATTGTCCTTTTCACTAAAGGTTGCACGAATAATGTCAAAGGAGAGATATATAAAGACCTTGAGGGTTATCTCTATATAAATGTCTTGTCTGTTTACAGAAAGTAGTTGAAATCTTTGTCTAGATAGCTCACCATGGTCAAATTATCTATTGCCGTTGTTGTTTTGGTAGCCATCGGTAAGTTTATCATTAAATTTGTGTCAACTAATTAGGATAAAAATAAACTATAAATTTTATGACTTCTATGGAACGCCGTAACTGCCTAATGGTACTTCATTCTTTATTATGATGAGGTTTTTCTCTATTATGGTGAGGTTTTTCTTTATAATGATGAGGATTTCTCTATTATGATGAGGTTTTTCTTTATTATGATGAGGTTTTTCTCTATTATGGTGAGATTTTTCTTTATTATGATGAGCTCTTTCTATATTTTATGATGAGCTTTTTCTTTTTTATGATGAGCTTATTATCCAAACAATGCCCCTGTCGTTACACTCCCCGATACTATATACGCCCTAGCTGCTACCGAAATGGCACGAAACTGCCAATTGATGAAAGAGATTCAATGTTCTACGCTTGCTTGACATTTATTTAGAGATTTTGATTCTCGAGTGACTGTGTTCATAAGGGTTTCTGCTGAAAATTTGAAGTCCATTAACGACCTTGACCTTTGGCGCATGACCTTGAAAATAAATAGGGTTCAAGGTAATTTTATAGAAATTCATTGTATCAAGTTGGTTGATAGATATAGGAAAATGGATTACTAGTGTTAAACGAAAATGAGAAAACCAATGGTTAATCTATATTTAAAAAAAGAGAAACAGGAAACACCTATGAACCACATGAAACCGACAACTACTGAACATCAAATTCCTGACTTGGGACAGGTGCAAACAATTGCAGCGGGATTAAACGTTTAAATGGTACCAAACCTTT
>JAULBM010023069.1:0-11298 GCA_032357055.1 Geukensia granosissima
ATTTAATGTAGAGCATCCATGGAATTTTCCCCATTTTATCCCAATGGGAGAAAAACAAGGCCGCCAGACAAATCTTGCTTCTGATTGGCTGATTCATTAAAAAATCTTCTCCTCTGAAACTTTTTTGCCAAAAGGCAGGTGAGCCATACAGGCTCAGCCTCCTGAGCCTTTAGTTTTCAATTATCATTAATTCAATAAAGCATTGGTGTCAGGAAAAAATTATAAAGCTCGTGTTCAATCATTATTGCTTAAACAAAACATTTATATCAGGATAATATAATAAAATAAACCTTCTGTTCAATTATCATCGCAACTCCAGGGCTTGTACTTCCTATCAGGATTTTAACAAAAGAGGGTTGCATCTAACAAGAAAGCTTCTGAGCCAGGGGTTTCTCAGGGAAAGATTAGAGTCATCTCTCTGGAAGTTTTGCGGTCGCCACCATGATTTGGTATGAAATATCCATTTCACAAATGACAATGGATATCTTCCCACTGTCGTGACTACAAATCCGTTCCTATATCGGTTATGACTACCATCTATTTTCATTATACACCGACTTTGTCCACTGAGTAACAAGACGGGTGCCACTAGTGGAGAAGTTGTTGCTTACCCTTCTGGGGCACCTGAACTCACTTGTGGGGTTGGTGTGACTCCAGATTTAGTTTTCAGTGTAGTGTTGTGTGTTTTATGTTTGTCTTTCGTTTCAATTTTTTGGGCTATTTTCTTGTCTGTCTCTTGACGTAACGATTTCTGTCTGCCCCTTTAGATTCTTTGAACTCTTTTTATAAAACATGGATTTCTAGAGAATTTAATAAACCTTGTGTTCAATTATCATTACTTAAAAAAACATTGATGTCAAGAAATATAATAAATCTTGTTTTAAATTATCATTACTAAAATAAAACATTCATTTCAAGAAAAGATAAAAAAAAATCCTCTTGTGTTGAAGTATCAAGTTTCACTATCATAAGAAACAATTAGAAATTTTATGGCTTTTTTTAATTTCAGGTGGTTGCCTTAGAGACAGCTGGGTCGGGTGTTACATGCAATGCGATATGTCCAGGATTCGTAGACACGCCAAGTGAGTTTGTTTAAATATAGACATAGAGATGGACAAGATTAATTCAACATCGATATTCAACAGTACAACATAAACTCCTAGCTAGGCACTTTTAAAATCGGTATAACTAAGAATGTTTGTAAAATACAGTTTACACCGTATAGTCACTTTCATCAACAAAATAGCAATTGTGCTATACCGCAAGTCATTTATGCGATCACTTATGCTTATTAATAGACACATGGTGTTCAGATTGTGAGAACTAGATAGTCACGTTTTTTTCCAATGAAACCCAGAATGCTACTTAAGTTGTCATCACTATGCGTCATCACCCGTTGTCTTCGTCTAATCACTATGCGTCATTTCTCGTTGCTGTCATCTGTTAATTTTTGTCATTTCAGAAACCATTTATCTGACAGGACATATTTGTAGCCACATATAGGGATCACCGTCTTGTGTCGTCCTGCGTCTTACATGACTATAAATTTCTGTCACACATTTCTCAGTAACAATGCAAGTTAGCTTCCTGATATTTGGCACAAACCTTTGGTATGGTGAAGTGTATCGTATAAGGCGGTTTCATATCAGTCACCTATCCACTTCCTGTTAGCCAAGACTGACTTTTATCATGTTGTAAAAATTTCTGTCACATTTTTCTTAGAAACCATGCACCATGCAGGTTAGCTTCCTTATATTTGGCACGGATCTTTGGTATGGAGAAGTGTATCGTGTAAGGCAGTTTCAAGTTTCCACTTCCTGTTTGCTTCAAATATTTTCTAATGTTAGAAAATTTCTGTCACTTTTTTTCTCAGCAGCTCAGGTTAGCTTCTTAATATTTAGAAAAGTCCTTTGGTATAGTGAAGTGTATCTTGTGAGGCAGTTTAAAGTTGTTCACATTTCCACTTCCTGTTTGCCAAGACTTTAAATATTTTTCATGTTGGAAAAATTTCTGTCACATTTTACTCTGAAGCCATGTAGTTTAGCTTCCTGATAGTTGGTGCATAGCTTCAGTATGGTAATCTGTATCATGCAAGACAGTTTCGAAACTATTGCATGTCCACTTCCTGTTTGCCAATATTCCTTAATAATATGTGGGTGCAGCTGACACATGTCTTCCGAGGAAGACCCAGTACTAAAATTCAGGTATTTGTGTTTACTAATTGTGGCATTATTTATCTGCACCTGAACTCACCCTGGTTTTTGTAGGGTTCTTGTTACTCCAGCTTTAGTTTTCAGTGTTGTGTGCTCTATATTTGTCTTTCGTTTCATTTTGTTGGCCATGGTCTTGTCTGTCTTCCAACTTAACGATTTCTGTCTGCCCTTTTGGTATATTTGAATTCCTTTTGTCATATGAGCGATGCAGGTATTTGTGGGCCTCTTCTTGGTGGACAAAATTCAAAATTGGCCAATGAAATCATTTTAAATAATTCATGTAAATGATGTGTATCAGTATTCATTGAAAAGTTCATACAAAATCTGAGAAAGTTATATTTATATTAGTATTCCAGAAACAAGTTGAGGCGAGATCAGTTGAAGACAAGTGCAGTTATGACGAAGCTTCGGTATGTTAAACAATTATTTCGCTTTCTAGAACTATTTTTATAAACTTATCCATCGATTTTACAGAAAAAAAAAACAAATTGCAATTAGTTTCCTTTTGTCAAAAATATAATTGACTTGCATTAATTTTGAAAGTATTGCAAGGTAATAAACATATCTATTTCATTTCAGAAAAGAATATTGCAGACGGTACACCCAACACTCCAGCCTGTCGGGACTGATCATGTGAGTATTCCCCGTACCCCCAACTCTTATGCACATCGGAACTGATCTTTTGAGCATACCCAGTATTCCAAACTATTAAGCCAGTTGAAACTGATCATGTGAGTATACCTCGTATCCCAAACTCTTAAGCTCCTCAGAACTGATCATAAGAGTATACCCCGTATCCCAAACTATTAAGCCCAACGGAACTGATCATGTGAGTATACCCCGTACCCCAACTCTTAAGCCTGTCGGAGCTAATCATGTGAGTATACCCAGTATTCCCAATTTCTTAAGCTCATCAGAACTGATCATGTGAGTATACCCCGTATCCCAAACTATTAAGCTCATCAGAACTGATCATGTGAGTATACTCCGTACCCCAACTCTTAAGCCTGTTGGAGCTAATCATGTGAGTATTCCCCGTATCCCAAAATATCAAGCCCAATGGAACTGATCTTGTGAGTATACGCCGTACCCCAACTCTTAAGCCCGTCGGAGCTAATCATGTGAGTATACCCAGTATTCCCAATTTCTTAAGCTCGTCAGAACTGATCATGTGAGTAAACCACGTATCCCAAACTATGTGTTTCTCTGCTGCTACCCTCCTGGGGCACCTGGCCCTTTTCCCTGTTTACCAGGAGTTCACAAGTTCCCTTCCAGAAGACGAGATACAAGAAGACCGCTTTTGTTACCAAATTAGCTTAAATTTCAAAGTGTTTCAAGTTATATAAAACGTGAGTAAAATCAATTTATTCCATAGCATATTTGAAAAATGTAATTGATTGTACTATGTAAGTATCTTTCATTGTGTCCTGACAGTCTAAACTAGTACAGTTTTCTTGTTTTCTTAATTAAGTCTACAACTACAATCGTTTGATAATTTTCAGTACAGAAAGTAAAGAGCACATCTGTGTTCTGCCAAAATATTTTGATGTGTAAAATGTAAAAATATATAAAATATATTATTACAAAGACTGAAAAGGACTGTGCTCTGTTTTCATGACCAAAACCTGTTCAAAAGTGGTAGTTTTCTTTAAATTGCTGAATAAATCACATTTGACAAAATTCTTATGTAATTTTTACAATGAAACTGGTTAAGACTTTTTGGAAAACATTAAATTATGATCAAGTATTTGTTCAAGTATTTAAATATGGTTGTGATAATTGTTCCATTGATATCTTATTTTCGGGGATGGGGTGGGGATGGAGAGAATTTAGGCCTAAACAGGTGATGGTTACCTTAAATGAGCACCTGATCCCACTCCTGTTCTGTAAAGGAGTTCTTGGAGTCTAAGCCTTTATTCTTTTTGTTTTTGTTTAATCTTAGTTTGGAATTTGTTTCTTCTGTTTGGACTATATAAAAATAGGAGATGTGGCATGATTGTCCATGAGACAGCCACCCACCAAGTGCAATAGAAATTTAACTTCTTATGTCCTTTTGATCTCTCACGTGGGTATTCACACTGGACTCAAATAAAAATTTGTACTTCAGTTACTGAAGAGGAATTTGAAGAAGTGATAGAAACATAAAGGGAAACATAAAGGGTCATCTAGAAATCGAGAAAGAATTATAGAAAGAGAGAGAGAACTCCTGAATCAAAAAAGGAGTCAACTAAAATTGGACAAGTCAAGAGAGGAAGTGAGATTCAACTTAAGGATCAAACAAGAGTGGACAAGTCAATAGCATAATGGAGAGAGAACTGAAGAGTCAACCAAGATTGGACTAGTTAAGAGAGAGAAATGAAGCATCAACCAAGATTCGACAAGCCAATAGCGGAATGTAGAGAGAACTGAAGCATCAACCAAGATTGGACAAGCCAATAGCGGAATGTAGAGAGAAATTAAAGGTCAAGCAAGAGTGGGCAAGTCAATAGAGGAATTGAGAGAGAACTGGAAAAAGTCAACAGCGGAATGGAGAGAGGACTAAAAGGTAAACCAAAAGTCGAAAAGTCAAGAGAGGAAGTGAGAGAACTGAAAGGTCAACCATGAGTGGATAAGTTAATAGAGGAATTGAGACTGAAAGGTCGACCCTGAGTAGACCAGTCAAAAGAGAAAGTGAGATTGAACTGAAGTGTCAACCAACCATGAGTGGACATGTCAAGAGAGGAAGTGAGATAAACTGAAGACTGAAGGGTTATCCAAGAGTTTAAAAGGGTTAAAAACCAGGGAAAAAGTGTAAAAGTGTGAAGAAACTTGACAAAGTCTGAAACAAGACAAAGAAGATATTCTACTGAAAACACAAGAACTGAGCATTTTCATGGACAATAAGACACAGGGATGGCGTAAAATCAGGTGTGATAGGGCTGCTTTATCGTAATTGTCTTGTTAAAGACTATCGTTGGGTTAATATTTTGATTCATTTGAGTTTTAAACCAAGTTAGTGATGGAGATACTGTCTCCCAAAAAATGAATAAAAAATACAAATCACAAATGTTGAATAAATATTGAAAATTTTGCTTATTTATGCTATATTTGCATTTCTAGAGGTATCGCTCACCAGTAGCATTAGAACCGAATCATAGTATATAAAAATAGGAGATGTGGCATGATTGTCCATAAGACAGCCACCCACTGTCAAAGATCCAATCAAATCGAAATGGGATGCCAAATCCAACACCATCTACTAAGTGCAATACTTTTCGAGGCTTCTCCTCATTTTCTGTGTTTAGGAATTTTAGCATATACAGCAAATGTTTGTAAAATATTGTTAGATAAATTGCATGTCAGACAAGTCTGGGCTGGTGAATACCCTCAAGTACACCATCTATTAACACAGGTATCGAGCCAGAGGTTTCAAAATTCAAAATTACCAATGTTAAAAAAATATGGAAAATTTTGGATATGCTATATGTATTTCAATGAGTAACCTCTCATCAGTACCATTAGAACCCAAACATATCTGAAATTATTATTACGAAGTTTGTTTCTTGTTCTGTGTGGAATTGGTAAAAAGCTTCCTCATGCTTGAGTTGTATGTTCTTATTTATTTTCGTGTACTTGAATATAAGTGGAAAGGTTGAGTTTGCATCTGATCACAAGGAGTTCTTGGATTCCAAGCATTTCTTCCTTTTGTTTTCATTTAATCTTTTAGTGTGTTTCAAATTTGTCTTCTCTCTTTGGACATTGCACTTCTGATCTCTCACATGGGTATTCTACACTGGACTTGCTAACTTTGTAATGTGTAAAATTCCCTGATTGTAATCTTTATACTTGGCATATTATGTTATGCATGTTTTGTACAGTATTTTTTGATTTGGTCCATAAATATAACAAAAAATTCATAAAATTGAACTGATCTTGCTATTTTTGCCCCCAGTGTGCCTAACAAGTTAAATCCAGAAAAGTTAGATTCGATCTTTGGATATCAGGCATTCGTGGATTCCAAGCCTTTGTTCCTTTTGTTTTTCGTTTTATCTTTGAGTTTGTGTCAAATTTGTGTTCTCTATTTAGTCTATGCTCTTCCGATCTCTCACACAGTTTTTCTACACTGGACTTTTCATAAACTTATGTAGGATGTGGATCGTGTCTTACTGGCATACATTCTACATTATTCCTTTTAAATATAAGGCCATTCCAAATTAATTTCTAGTTCTTTGGATTTTTATGATAAAATTAGGTTCCGAGCGAGCGAAAATTTCAATGTTTATTTATTTTTTTTTTCTGAAAATGGTAAAATATGAAGCGAAGGCTTCAAAATTGATGCGGAAAAAGCAGTTTGTAATTTTTTTCACACTTTTTTTATATTTTTAGGAGCAAGCGGGAATATATTTTTGTTTAAATATGTAGGAAAATTGATGAAAATTTTCAACAATGTGATAAAATATGAAGCGAGTAAAGTTTTTTGGAACTTTTTAATCTGTGATTTTAGGAGCGAGTGAATCCGAAGAAATAGTAATTAATTTGGAGTGGTCTAACTGTCGATATTAAGAATCTGTAATGTTTTAGCAGATTATTTTATAAACTCAGTCCATGTTCATAACAAAGAATAGACCTTTTTTATTTAAACACCATCTATGAGAAACTAGGGGGAGATAATTTAAATTTGACGGAAAAACTGTGAAGTAGCCTATGTCTTCACTATGGAACACCAGGGGTTCTTAGTACATTGCCATTTTTTATTGTCAATTTTTGACACTTAAATGTTATTAAATAATCAGTCAAATATCTGAGAAGGGAATTGACTACTAAATACCTGAAAAAAAACAGGTAATTTAATCCTACTTAGATTGTATATTGCAAAGGTCATTTCTGTTTCTTTGAAAACTTAGGATTGAAGAATAACTAAGTAATATTTTTTAAAGTTTAATTTAATTTAAAATATGATAATTAAAGAATAATTTTGATAATAAGAATCATGTTGAATCATGGTGAAAAATAATTATAATATTTTAGAACCAAAATGCAGTAAATAAATATTATTTATAAAAATCAAGAGATGACAACAATTAACTTATTTGCATCTATTAAGACTAATTTTGATGATAATAATTAAAAGAATAATAATAATTTTACCCCAAAAAAATGCAGTGAATAAAAAATGATTATCAAAAAAAAAAATCAAGAGATGACTACAGATAACTTATTTGCTTCATTTTAGATAACCTTATCTATTTTTCATTCATTTTTATTTCTCTATGTACCGGTATTCTTCTTTACTTTTTTGTTTAATATATTTATTTTTTAAGTCCAAAGATTTTTAAGACAAGTCTGCAAGAAATGTATACCTCAACTTATGATTAATACAAAAGTTCCTACAAAATATTAAACAACCTGAGGAATTTTTTTAAAAGACATACTATGTAGAATGAATATTTGAATGATCTGCATTCACAAATAATATCTCTTTGTTGGCTGTAAAATTATTTATGGCCAGATTTTAACAGACAATGTGCATTATTAATATTATTATTTATAAATAATAATAAATTTATAAATGAATAAATAAATAAAACTTGTAAGAAGTAAAGTTTATCAATTTTCTATAAAAAATTTGTATCCAAGACATCATTTTGGGTTTTGTTTATACAAGATGAAAACAGCCCAAAGGAACAGCAGGTGTGTAGCACAGGTTGAAGACCACCAGGTGTGATATCCAGTCTCCTTTAATTACAATATACAGATATATTAATCAGGAAATAAAGTATGTGAATTAATTCCTATATTCATATGCAATTATCAGACTTGTAAATAATTTTATAAACTTAAAGAAAATTTATATAGCCTAGCTTCTCTGCATTCTTCAACATTTGGTATTTTTCACCTTTCAAGGGCAAAATTTTATGATAAAAATTTAAACATTACAACAAAAAAGTAAATTTAAATCAAATTTAACAAGTTTCCATTATTTATTGTCACATATATATCTATTAAATTGAATAAAATGAGTTTGAAATTGATTTCCCCAATAGTTTCCCATTAGCTGCAATTAAAGTTTACCATCAAATTTTGATTACCTCCCCTTAATTGGAAATGGGTCAATTGTAAAAATAAACTCTGCTTATATAAAGTTGTGAATATTTTATACAACTGCGAGGCTATATTCGAAATTGTTGGAAAAAATCCATGATTTATGTCATCAAAGCTAAAAATACAATACATTTATCTCCATTCTGATGCAATTGTAATTCAAGATAAGGCAAGGAACTGGGGGTTTCATTTTGTGAGCTCAATGCTCATAGTACCTCTTATTTTCATTGTAATGTTTCTGCTTTAATTTTAAAAAAATAATACAAGTTTCGCAATTTATGTATATGTGAATTTCTACATGCTTTATGTACATTTTAAAGAGTAATCTCGACCCGTTGGTGTTAAAATACAAGTCCTCCAATGTTTCATAGATATGGTGAATTTTTATAGGCTTTTAGTACATTTCAAGAGTAACCTCCCATTAGTAGCATTGGAACCAAAACACAAGAAGTCCGAAATCCAAACATATTACTACAAGAAGAACTCGAATCCAAACAATTCGAAAAAGAAAGCCAAAACCAGTGATAGGGACAATATTATGTGCAATAAATTTTGAACTATTCCGGTACGTTCAGTGCTTTTGAATTTTAACCAAAAGAGCAAATTTGTGCCATACATTATTTTAATGTCATACAAGTCTAAAAACTGGCCTAGTGATTATCAATTTCATACAGATTTATGTCTCACACTATCATCGACCGTGCATCTTTCGAATGAATTGTTTTTGTATGTGAAATGGCTTATTGTTTGCTGAAATATACTGTGAAGCATGTGTGATTTGCATGAGGATTCCTTAAAATATAATACAAATATGACTGGTAAAGGTAAATGTAAGGACAGTTTGAAATAATTAAGACTTTATTATTTATATTCATTATTTTCCAATGGTATAAAATTTCACTATATAAGAATATGATATAACATTAATTTATTAAAGGGATTAATGACAAGGAAGAAATAAGATAATTGTATCTTGTCCTCTTCTATAAAAATTTTCTAATAGCGAACTATCTTATTTTTTTATAATTGTTGATTATGTTGACTCTGGTCAAAACGCGCCTGAGATGAACAAAAAACTCTTTTTTTGTTTAGTAAGATTTGAAATTTTTCTAGAGCCGTTATCATTTAAAAGTCACAAAACTTACACGCAAAATATTTCTCTTGTTGCGTTGCCAACACATTGTCCATTATGTTTGCAATGATCCTTTTTCAGATCACACTTGAGATAACAGACATCATCTTTTACTTCGTAAGTTATGTCACACAACAAACTGCTGTCCAATGCATGCATCGCTAAAAAAAAATTTAAAATAATAGAACTTCGCACTGTGTGCAGCTATGCCGAATATTATAACATTCAAATTTTCAGTACTACACAAATCAATATATTTGTTTTCTTTTAAGACATTTCAAAAGAACTTTTTATCGGTTGGCTCCTAGTTAAAAAATATATGAATTCATATTAAACGTGGTGATAATATAACATTCAATATTTTATGTTTTCAGATAAGTATCATGTACTACCTATGTAATTCCCTGCATTTATCGTTCAAATTTGTACTTAACCTTAGCATTCTCTTGCAATTTTTGACTCACGTGTGCTTTATTCAAATAGCATTGCTGTCAGGAAGTGCTATGATGATCCGAAAGAAAAATAGCCTTTAGAACAGTTGAGTAGTTAGATTTAAAATACAAAATTTGTTTTAGATTTTTGTGGTTTGTACTTTTAATGTTTACTCTCTATGGGAAAGTTTACCTGCACGCAGAATTTCGTACAAAAATGATTTAGAAATAACTGGCTTTCCCTGCCAGTTTATAAAACAATCGAAAATTGTACTTTTAATTTAGTTCATTTTAGAAATGGATATGAAGACAGAATCAAAGAAACATTTATATTTTCTAAAAAATGCCAAATTCAGTTGCCTATAATGCGCTTTTTGATGTTCCTGAAGCTTCAAAATTAATAACATATCACAAAAAATGTAGACATTTTTTTTCTAAATTTAGGGCACTGATTGGGCAATGAGCAAGGACAGTGCCGAATGTTTTGAATCCAGTGTAGAATATCCATGCAAGAGATCAAATGTGCATAGTCCAAAGAGACAAGACAAATTTAAAACTAAAATATAAAACGTTAACAAAAGGAAAAAAAGCTTGGAATCCACGAACTCCGTTACAAAACAGGAGTGGGATCAGGTGCCCATGTCCTGCCCACAACGACTTCAACCTTGATTGGATGTATCGTTGTTGTAGTAATTAATGCGACAACAGCAATGCTCTTCCAGAAATCCTGATACTTGGAACAGGCACGACAGTATCGAATCAACTGTGAAACATAAACCCCATAGGCAGGGGAAGCAAGAATATTGCCACATAAATATGAGCTTACAGTAGGAAAGTTGAAGTCATCCCGTTTGTCGTAGATCTTAGAAACGAGTTTTCCCTCAATTTCGGAGAATAAATCTAGGTATGAAGCAGATTTTTTTTTTGTCTGTGGTCTCCTTAATTCTAGTTCGCTTGGATATAATTGGTCGAAATAATCACTGAACGTAGGATTATTCAAGGCCAAAACATCATCGATATAGCGAAAAGTAAAATTTCTTTTTGTTATTTCGCAGCCGTCCATGAATAAATTCTGTTTCATCCGATTACAAAAACAAATCGTCTAGTAGGGGTGCACAATTTGTGCCCATTGGAATGCCAACTATCTGTTGAAAAACTCGGCCACCAAATTCTACAAAAATGTTGTCAATCAGAAAGTCCAGCATTTCACCTTCGCTGTATTTGTTAGCACAAGCTGTGTTTTCCCTAACAAAGCAAGACAACTTTTTACCTAACACCAAATATTTATATCTTGGATTTCCAATTTGTTTAACAAAACACTGATGAATCAATTTCTTAAGACGGTCTTTAAGTTGTGAATGTGGGATCGTGGTATAAAGGGTTGAAAAGTCAAAAGTTTGAGTACTTGTACAAAATTTTAAAGAATCCGATTTGATGTATT
>JAULBM010023080.1:0-11298 GCA_032357055.1 Geukensia granosissima
AATCGATTTATTGATATCAATAAATGATTATTGATATCAATAAATAGGGAATAAATTCCACAACGGCTTTCCATAAAAGCCGATTTGGAAATAAAAGTTATCATGCCGGTTGTTGCGCGAGACACCGAATGTTCAACTTAAGTAACATGATTTTTTCCATTGCCGATAGTTTTAATTAAATTTTATGGCGAAATTCAAATTTCCCAACAAAACAGGACTGAGGAGTTCGATAATATTTGTTTACATGTATATAAAAATTGATCAGAACATACGTTTTTTTAATCTTATAAAATAATGGCTTCTTATTTCTTAGACCTGCCTTTGAACATGGAGAAATGTATAATTTTTTTATTTTCTTGAGACGAACATTGGGTTCCTTCTTCGGGTGTTTACATTTATAACTGTGTATGGACTAAATTTTTTCACTGCTTTCAACGGCATGGTGACCATCATATTTTGCCATTATTACAAATCAATAGGATGAAAGTTTGCAATTGCAGTTTTAATAAAGACGTTGGTTAAGCCTCATAAATTCAAGAAATTGTGTGTTTTAAGTAGATAAACTATTCCTTAAGGATATATTAGATATTATATATTGATTCCACATTTTTGTTGATTAATAAACGCTTATACTACCTTTAACAAATTGTTTTTTCAAGCATCTTGTTTGAAGGTCACCAGAATTAACATTGTATTTTGATTGGATGCTTACTTATAATCATACTACGCTGTCAGTTGCCGCGTGGTGACCTCTAGATTTCAACTTTATACATGCAGTTTCTTCCCGAGATGCCACACTGGACATTTTTTATAATTTGGTTTTTATTTTACACATTTTATCTGTTTTTAAATGTTAAATCAAGGCTGATATAAAACTTACCTCTTTATCATATGTATACTTATATTACTGATTACATAAGAAATGCAATAAATCATTCCAGAGAATGCAAATAATTTTGTTATCATTAGCATAACAGTTGTTTTTATTGTAACTTGTCGTTTAATTCGTAACCTACGCTGCATTTGCATTCAAGTTCGTGTTTTATTTTAGCCTAATATACCTTAAACATCACTGAAATCTTATCTTATGGTTAAATGATTTGTTTTTTGGTTTGATATAAGAGTATGATACATTAA
Organism: Geukensia granosissima; assembly: GCA_032357055.1. NCBI lineage: Eukaryota > Metazoa > Mollusca > Bivalvia > Mytilida > Mytilidae > Geukensia > Geukensia granosissima. The sequence goes on from JAULBM010023080.1 coordinate 1,138, forward strand.
ATAAGATATGTCGGATCATAAATGTAAATGAGAAATATCCCGGATGACCAAAGCTACCCCAGCACAACAATGTATCATGAAACATTGAGATATAATTACAGACCCCGATATCATCAAATATGTAAAAATCTTCACAGTTGGCAAACACGAAATTTAATATTTTCTCACCTAAATCACAAAAGATTTCATTTTTACATAGATTATAGGGTTGGAGTACATGATATACATTTTATAAAGTACAAATAAAACTATTTCGCTTATTATGATTTTTTGTGTAAGAAAATATAACATGCTGTTATTTGGACGCAATATTCGGTATACTATGAATAAATAAAATCCTTAATCAAGAATTTTGAGGTTAATTCCAACATTTTTGACCTTTTGTTAAACATTTAGCTGGTAAGAATGCTCTCCCTTTTTGCAAAGCGCTGTTTTATTGAAAAATAGAAATACGTAAAGTGTATTAACTTTAACAGCTTTGCAGAAAATTAAATTAAATCTTCAGTTTAAAGATATTTTGCAACATTAATCATTTGTAGATTCTGTGATCATCACTTTAAATGATTAAAATGGGGAGACGTGAGACTTAAATTCACATAACTAAATCGTGAGTGTAATGAAATAAAAGGTTAATTAAAATATGACACAATTGAAATACCGAACTCTTTTTGTTAGAAAAGCAATAAAATTTTTCAAGCGTATTATGGTACAAATTACATGAATAAAAACAAGCATTTGATGTATTTAGAGTTCGTATTCAAATATGAGAAATACTTAAAATATTAACAAAAAATGAAAGGTTGTCATTTTGAAAAAAAATATTTATGAATGAATAAAAATTTCAACAACAAATATTTTGTTATGATTTCTATCTTTGGAATCGCCCGGTTCCACATTTTAACAATTCGCCAGATTTAATCTAGTCAGAAGATGAAGGTCGGACAGCATTTAATTTATTAGAGTCAACATTAAAATATATGTTCATCCCACGTAACATGAAGCCGATACACCTGCAGAAACAAACTTGTCCGAATACCATTACTAAGAATGTCGAATGCTCAGGGTCCAAACTACAGTAGCTGTTAATAACATTAAACACAATTCTTTTATTCCATTAATAGAATTATATAGTCGTTGCTGAATGACGTAACAGTAAAACTTCCTACAAGAAAAGCATTTTACTTTTTTTTAATCCCGGTTTTGTTACAAGGAAACTCATGTGTCAACGGCATCAGATGAGGGACGTTGGATTAGCGAATTCCGCACGGGATTATAAGGTATTTTAATTATGACACTCCGTTATAATATGAATGAGGTGAATTGAACGGGACGGCTTTATTTGTGGTAGATCAGTTAGTGTAGGGTTAGATACCACAAGTCTTTTCATTTTAGATAAGAAAACCATCAATACGAAAATAATATACAAAGTTTCAGTTAAGTAAATTTAACAAATCCTAAATATGTATAAAATTTGAAGCGTGCAGGAATGTTAAGGTTAGAAAATCCAATTACGTAAAGAAAAAACAAACCAAAACAAGCAGTTACTACATGGAAAGTACAAGCCCAAATATGGTGGAAATTCGTTACCAATGAAACCAATCAAAATAAAATATGTGAATAGTGCATACGAGATCAATCAAGCATCTGATATTTAGAAATTTATTTAATGAAATCAGGACCAAGTTCGAATATGTCCAATGGGAAACGAAGAAACACGACGAATAATCAACTTAAAAGAATAGATACATACACAGCGGAAAAGGTATAGGCCCATCAAGTATTCTGCGTATCTAAACATTCACTTGCTTTCATTGACCGTGTATCTCAACAGTATACGACTACCAATAATATAGCAGCTTACTTATATGACTGCTACCTAAAACAAGCAGGAAAATGTCACAACAGAATGTAATAAAAGGGAAAAAATGGTGGCTTCAGCTGACAAGTTAGCTAATTTGACGTTAGATATTGGTTGAAAATTGTGGCATATAAAAAATATAAAATCAACTACATTTAACCAACTCCATTAAAGATTCATCCATTATAATTATTTACTGACAGCAACAGTATCTTCAAATTTTGTGCCATATTTCAATGGTGAACATTGCATAGAGTGTGATAAAGCTAGAGTGTAATTAAACAAAACTCTCAATATATTCGAAGGTACCAGGAGGACAGGCGTAGATCATGACAGGTGCATGGCAAACATAGGGACAAACTCTTTAACCTCCTTGCTCTTACTTTCTTCTGTTTCTATCATATACATTCTACTGCTAGAAATCCTAAACACTTGCTGGATCTCAAGGCAAGAAACAAACCATTTCGGTCTCTATCTATCTATCTATCTATCTATCTATCTAAAATTGTTATGTTTTGCATAAACAAAAGTGTAACAAGGAATCTATTTTCACTGGTCTATCCGAAAAAATCGTTTCAAAGAATATAAAGGTAGACTTTGGCACAACAAAAGAATACTCTATAATTAAGATGTTATGCAGTGTGTGAAATCTGACAGTATCTATCAAATTTGCCTATATTTTTAGAAAATAAACAGTCTGGAATGTGTTACTCCTTATAGGGTCAGTATCTGCACTACCTTCTAAGTAAACTGACACCGTTTGTGACTGTATGATTATCTGAATGTGTAACATCCCGCCAGTATTATGACAGACAACGTATTAATTAATGTGCATTTTGTAAAAGAAAAAAAATGACACTGACTAAATATGTTAAAATACATTCGTCATGATTTACATCTATTGTTCGGCCTTTCATTCTCACAATAAATGTTAATATCGTATCGCTCTTTTTTACTTTACGATCCTAATTTTAGAGAGAATTCTATACCATCTAATTTATATTGCATTGGACTGTCTAAAAACACCTTTAGTAGACAAAGTCGTAAACTTTACATATTTCCATAAAAATGCATAATCAATTTTTTTCTTTGTATGGCATGTTTCATAGCCAGATGACATATTATACCTGATTAAAGGGAGTTTCTATAACTCTTGTAGTTGAGTGCAGTCCAACTGGTTCAATGTCTAGTATTTCAAATACAGTGCTTACTCATAGTAGTATATCAATGGATTATAAGTGAAAATCGTTGCAGCTGGAATCTCACGATGTTTTGTTATGATTTTTTGTTAAGTTAGTGCTGATTCGTAGTATTTGTCAATTTTGCTGTTTTGAAAATATAAATTGTTATCATGTAAGGTCTATCGGTTATATTCCATAACTATATAAGCGGTATTACAAGAAGTAACTTTCACAAAATAATAAACATGTACATAGTAATCAGTCTTGAAGTGGACTAGCTATGACACATTACTCTTGAAGTGGACCAGCAATGACACATTACTCTTGAAGTGGACCAGCAACGACACATTACTCTTGAAATGAACCAGAAATGACACATTACTCTTGAAGTGGACCAGCTATGACACATTACTCTTGAAGTGGACAAGCTATTACCAGCTATGACACATTACTCTTGAAGTGGACCAGCTATGACACATTACTCTTGAAGTGGACCAGCAATGACACATTACTCTTGAAGTGGACCAGAAATGACACATTACTCTTGAAGTGGACCAGCTATGACACATTACTCTTGAAGTGGACAAGCTATGATCAGCTATGACACATAACTCTTGAAGTGGACCAGCTATGACACATTACTCTTGAAGTGGACTAGCTATGACCAGCTATGGCACATTACTATTGAAGTGGACAAGCTAAGACACATTACTCCTGAATTGAACCAGCTATGACACATTACTCTTTAAGTGGACAATCTATGACTCATTGCTCTTGATGTGGACCAGCTATGACACATTACTGTTGTTAATAACATTTTTGATAGTACAAAAATGCAGCTGTTTACATGTACCAGTATGAAAAAGGCCTAAATTTCTATTTTAGGTAATTTCTGACAACTTACATACCTTGCATGTCAGGAATATAAAATGTAAATTTTAAATATTATATTGTACTTAAGTACTTTTAATGTGTTTGGACAAAGCAATTGTATTTACATGATAATATCCTGTTTTACCATTAAACCAAAGGAAAAACAAAAAGACAATTTTAGTTCAGAAAGTATCAATAATTAAAAAAAAAACATCTGAAGGTCAATAAAGTAATTAGGACATGTTACCCTATAAGATGTAGTCTTCTTACCATTAATTACTACCGCATAATCATGACAACGGCCTCCACGTGAACTTTTGTCTATATTTTGGTTGGACAAACAGAATTCCGTTTTTATGTGAGTGATAACTCTCATTTTGCTGTCGCAATTTCTGTGGGTGATTTTGACCCTCTAACTTCTTTCTCTGTCTATCTACGCATGGAATAAGTGCAAGGATATATTAGATCGCGTATGAATAATTGATTTAAGATGTCCTATTTCAATATTTCTGAAAAATAGCATCTGATAGCAGCCTATTCAAAAGATTAAAAGTATAAACAGTAAACGAAATCGATTAACATCTATATCGTACCCACTTTAGTTCCTCAGAAACTCCCTGACAAGGGCGATTTTGATTGGTCGATATATTATTGGTAGGCGTTCCTTAGTAGTTGACAGGGACTTACACTGGCAAGTTCAGATCATATATTATTTCAGATCGTATATTTTATTATACAAGACTAATAAAAATCTATAATATTGTTTGGTTGTCGATATTAAAAAAAATTATTTTGAATAGATTCATTAGGACACACCAAAATGTGCACACAGTTTAAAGTATTTCACGGTCAACTCTTCATATTGAATAAATAATATTAAATTAAAGTTCTAACAGTTGAAATTGTATAGTCCATTTGAGACCTATAAAACCTTGAAAAAAAATTAATCAAAAATCCATTTTTTGATATTTTTTCCTAATTATTTCTGCTTTCTCAAAAGCTTAGGTATACGAACGCTGACAATTTTTGCCATATTTTATGCATCTTTATCAAAAAAGTTGTCCATTAGGTTTCTTTGTTTATTTATACTTAAATCTGTGATTTTTGCTGAGGGAGTGAGAATGGCCGATAGAACTGACCACATGTATAAACAACAACAAATGCCATGTGCTAAATGTATATTTCATTGTACCATTTGACCATAAGTTTTGAATATTCTGACCAATAAGATATTGATTGGTATTGACCAAGCTTCAAAATAATCACAAACTTCAAAAATAATTTTCCTTCTTTATGTTTTGCTGGCATCTGAATATGTAATTAAGGGAGCAAATTAAAAACTAAACTTTACTGAACAATTAAGGGTATATGCAAAATTATTTAATGCTAATTTTAGTCTGCAAATTATATGTTGAAATCACATTTTTATTTCAAATATATGTCATTTAAAAATACCAACTTTTTATAGTATTTACTAAGATGTTTAATTAATTTGTAAAAGGTCTTTGTAACCGTCATAAGGCCTCATTTTTTCCTTTATGTCACTCTTGAAAAAAGCATGCATCTATTATGTAGCCTCTATTTCAGTAGCACAGCCTGGACAGTGGTAAAATATCTTCTTTTGATATTCAAATTATGATATCACATGGTATAGGTATATTCACCTGAATTGTTCCATGCAACAATGTCACTCCCTCTGCAAATAATGCTACTTAAAAAATTAATTTGTATAGAGACCTAATGGACAACTTTTTTGAAAAAAGTGCAAAAAATTTGCCAAAAATTGTCAAAGTTCGTATATCTTAGCTATTGAGAATGCAGAAAAAATTAGAAAAAATATCAAAAAATGAATTTTTAATTAATTTTTTTCAAGGTTTTATGCACTATAGTCTCATATTGACTATACCAATTGGTGTAAAATGCCATGACTCAAGTGTGTGTCCTGACTGCTTTCTTTATCCGTATACAAAAGCTGGTGTACTTTGTGGATTTGTGGGCGATAAGATACGATTGATTGATGGGAGTTTAGTACCAAAAATAGATTCAGAACATTGTAAGTATCTTTTTTACAAAGCATAGGTAACGTACAGGAAAGTTTTTATAGGGTTAGTGCTATAGTTTATAGTAAACCAAATTAAATTTGCCATAACAGAAGTTAATCTCTATAACAATTTTAACGAATATAAAAAAATAATAATAATATTCTAGTTATATAATACTGAAGCGCTTGTTTTTTCATGAAAACATGCTACTTTGAGACAGATATTTTCAACGTTCAAAATTTGACGTAGAGGGATAATTGGAATTTTTTGGGTAAAGAGGAAAACTAAAATTTTACCTGCAGAATGAGTTGCGGCTAAAATTAGAATTAAAACGATATATTATACGGCTGTTTCATAGCTGAACTTTCTTTATATTATGACTGAAGTCGCGGAAAATTCCGGTTGGTACAATAAATGTATATGCATGCTCCAATGAGGGCGGAGTCGTAAAAAATTCTTATCTACAAAACGACTATTAATGATTAAACAATTCTATAAAAACTTATGCAGGATATATATGCTGTGAGATTTACAAAAAATCCAAAAATGCATTCCGTTTAATGTTGCAGAGATATTTTTAACTTCACTGTTCTTCCCGAGAAAATAAAGCATTGTTTACGGATCATGGTTTTAGTTCAAGTGTTTTTAAGCATAAGTGTCCTCTTTAAAAATTATCAGTTATGAAATTAAACAAGAGTGTTAATAAAATATTTATTCATATGTATAGTTACAGGTGGCTGCTTTCCTCCAAAATCAATTGTTATTGGGAGAAACAATAAAACCATCACAATGGAATCACTAAGGGTAGGAGAAGAAATCCTTACCGTTGATGACAAAGGGAACTACGCTTTTACTAAAGTAATTTTAATGATGCATAATGACAGGACAGGCATGCTGAAATATCGGAAAATCACGACAGAGGCTGGCATATCGATAGAAATAAGCAGCGAACATTTGATATACACTAAAGATGACGGTGGCAAAACTATTGTCAGAGCAGCTGGCAAAGTTCAGGTTGGAGATATTATCTTCGGGTTCGATAACTATCTCGGTAGAAGTCAACCAGTGCTTGTAATTCAAATATCGGAGGACAATAAAGCTGGGATGTATGCACCGCTAACCAATTCTGGCAATTTGATCGTTGACAACCATTTTGTGTCATCCTATGCTACCTACGAAGACCAAAACTTGGTTCATTTTCTATTTTGGCCGTGGCGTGCTGTTTACAAAGTCAGTTCATTGATTTTTGGAGACGAACCATACGCTCCCGTTGAAAACAAAGCCCACTGGTCATTGAAGGGTTTCTTCATGTTCGCCAACTTGAGATGTCACATTTTCAATGAAGACTACTGTGAATATATGAATTTCTAAACAGATAACATCTATTTGCAATTATAACTAAGATGTTTAAATATTAACTTAGCTTTTTGTTTTATCCTTCTCTCTGAATTTTTAAAATTACGGTATTCCTAGGCATACTGCACATTGCACATGTATGAACTTTAAGAACCTTCACCTTATAAAGAATTGGTCTAAATTAGAGCTGAACCTGTCGTAGACTGGATCTCGATTTGGCTGATCCATACGGTATCATGCAGTATATCTTAACTGGTTACCTGTTACCGGTAATACAAAAATAAGTTGACCTCTTCTCGGATTATCGTTAACCCGGATTTTAGATTTAAGATTCCACGACGGGTGTTGCGCGCAGGACAGGGGATGCTTACCCTTCCGAGGCACCTAATTTCACTCCTGTTTTGTAAAAGAGGTCGTGGTTTCCAAGCTTTTGTTCGTTTTCTTTGGTTTTATCTTTTAGTTTGTTCTAAATTTGTCTTGTCTCTTTGGACTATCCATTTTTTATCTTACGAATGGGTAATCTTAACTGAACTTAGAAATACGACCAATATCAGATGCTTAGTTCTTACAGAGCTTCTAAGGTTTATAAAAGGAATTCGAAGATACTAAACGGGCAGACAGAAATCGTTAAGTCGGAAGACAGACAAGATAATGACCAACAAAATAAATTGAAAGACAAACATGGAACACACAACACTACACTGAAAACTAAACCTGGAATAACACAAACCCTACAAAAACAAGGTTGAGTTCATGTGCCCCAGAAGGGTAAGCAACTGCTGCTCCACTAGTGACACCCGTCGTATAACTCATTGTAGTAAAAACCCGGCGATATTTCATTTGTTTTGGAAAGTTCAATTATAAGCTGATTGGTTATGTTTCTTGTCTGACCCTTAAACACTACCAATTTTATTAACAATCGGTTTATATAAATTCTCTTACCCTAATACATAACCGAAAGTGAAATTTTAAAGTACAAATGAATGATTGACTAACAACATTTTTCTTCAGAGGATAAACAATACAATGACTATCACTATTCAATACTTAAATAAAACATTACAAAGACAACATGGAGAACTAAGGCAAGAGTAACACGAACCCCAATAAAATAAAACCTGGGGTGAGTTTAGGTGCTCCGGAAGGGTAAGCAACTCCTGCTCCACTAATGCCACCCGGCGTGTTGCTCAGTGGCCAAAGCCGGTGTATAGTCACAATCGATGTTGGTCACAACCGGTATAGGAACGACAGTCGGATATCCATTGTCATCTGTGAAATGGATATTTCGTACCGGTCAACCAAATCATGATGGCGACCAAAAAACTTTCGGAGTGATGACTCTAATCTTTCCCCGAGAAACCCTTGGCTCAGTAGCTTTCTAGTCAGTTGCAACCCTCTATCAATTAAATATTGATAGGAAGCACAAGCCCTAGAGAAGCGTATCAATTTATAGATATACACTCCGTATGCAGGTGCGGCTGATAAATGTTTCTTTACCTAATTAAAATTTATTTACACGTGTAATCGTATATATTAATGTAGATATTTTAGAACTGACTTTTAATATATCGGATACCGGATATTAAAACTTTCCCCAATATCGGTATTTTGCGCATTTGACTACATTTCGGTTCATTAACTCTGAGTTGGTGTCAATATCAAGGACAATGGACATCAGTCATTACAAGAAGAAGGAATAAATCATAATCATGATTCAGAATGTAACACAGCCGAAGCTAAAGTGTTGTAAGTTACGATAATTTTGATTATATTTTAAACTCCATACAAGTCATTTGGTTTTAAAACAGTACAAATTTTCTCAGTAGTTATTAGAAGTTAAATGTTGACAATTAGGATTATCCAAGCATTTATGTCCCCCTATTTTAATTGCAAATCAACAAAACATTTGAAAATGGAAATCGAATTCCTGTCCACTTAATCCATGTATCACACAGGCACTTGTATCTTACTCTGTTATTATCCATGTCAAGACCAAAAGATTTTGGGTTTGGACAAGGATAGTTAACAAGTGCCTGTGATGATTTATGATTATCAGATTATGACTTTGAAAGCAAAGAATATAAAAACTTAAACCAAAAGGAGAAAAGAAATTGATTTATTACATAAAATTTATAAGAAAGGCATGAGTTAAGATAAGAATATCCCCAAGTTATTTAACTTATTTTGGGCAAAAATATTGGGACCATTTATTGTGTCTCTTGTGTGTTTGAACCTTCCTAATGTGTAGTGGATGATCCTATAATTTAAAACAAATAAAAAACCTAATAATTTGTTTTAAGCATAGTGGTTTTCAAATGTTGGGATCACCTCAAAACATGTCAGAGGCAAAGATGAAGTTTACATAAAAATAATATGAAATTTATGATTATTATCAAGCTAAGATATCAACATTGATATGTTATATTGTTAGGGACATGAAGAGAGTTAGTAGAAGAAATTTGGTGTTTTGTCTTCATTTGGGAGGAAAATTACCAATTTCTTAAAAGATATTTTGTGTAATTTTTTTTAAGGCATGTACCTAGGTGGTGTTACATGTAGCACAGTTTCCCCCGTACAGGAATTTTAATTCGTTCTCGATTGCTATAATCAAGTATGAGCATTTATTGCACCAACTGCAAATGAGATATTTTTCCAAATAAAGACCTTAACACCTCCCTTAAATTGCAAACTGTTTCCCCCACAAAAATTCTCGAAACATGTCTTGCATGAACAAGTTAATAACCCTTTAATATTGAACTGAAAACAAAAAATCATAATTATAAATTGCTACACCCCAATAGAGCGTAAAAGGTTCCCAACCACACGCACATGATTTGCACGATACATGATG
>JAULBM010023091.1:0-11298 GCA_032357055.1 Geukensia granosissima
GATTATAGGATACTGTAATGACGGCAATGATTTTCCTCGATCCTATTTTGTCTAAGAGATTTTGCAATGCAGTTGCAAAGGATTCAATAGAGATATTATGTCAAAAACAATCTACCTCATTAAGCTTTTGTTTGCATTTGACACTAATATCTGGCTAAAATAAAGCTGCAATATGAGTAAATTTATTGCTTACATTGTTTAATCAGTTAGGAGATAAACAATGCTTGTTTCTCATTGGCTGATTTTACAGGTGCTCTTCTATGAAACCCCACTGCCAAATAGAACAAAAATTTACAGGAACCATTTATGGAAAGTCCTTTACAGTTCGGATTGGTATGACCGTCAAGGACAATTGCTGTCTCAGATAAACTGATGTAAATTCTTTTTTCTCTTTTTTCTCTGTCAATTTTGTCAAATGCAAAAAAAACTTACAGGAAACATGTATTTGTTGATGTCGAATTTGAAATAAGTTTAGTTTTTTTTACTTGCCAAAAACAAAATTTTTACATACCCTAGGACCAGGAAATCAAACGAATGCAGCCTAAGTAACGATAAAAGAAGTATATATGTTATCGTTAATGTGCAATTAAATGAATATACTAAATAGAAATTAGATTTAGGGAATATAAATGATTTAAATTTTGTTAAAACTGCTCCTCTATAGGTTTCATATATGTTACGGTGTAGAGACAGTATTGCTTTTATCAAATATCTTGAAAGAGGAAACATTTGGACAAAGTTTTACATAAAATATACAGCACTCGAAATAGTTAACATAAACTACAGTCAGTCGATTAACCTCATCTGACAGTAAGCATTTGATCAACTTAATAATATGAAATTATCGGTAATTTTCCTTGTCTTTCCAATAGAAAAGTTTTTAGAAAACATTTATGTCAGAAAATGCCTTTATGTGCAGTTTTTAAATTAACTGAAGGTTTTTTTAAATTTTGCAAATGACAAATTTTGCCATGCATCCAGTAATATTACCGCTTCTTGCTCAAATATTCTGTTTTTGATTAAATATAGGGCGTTACCTTGGCTGATTATTGAAATACAGCATGGGTGATTTCCCACAAATACAGTTATCTCATTGGTATGACCGTCATGGGCAATTGTTGTTCAGATAAAATGATATAAAAATAACAGCTTCACCAGAAACATTTGGAAATTTTATACAAAGGTTTTTCAGTTGGTCGAGATTTGACACTCACTCCAGACTAAATATATAAATATATTATTTTTTAAACGATTGTAAGATAGCTTTATTTACATACACGATATACATAAATATATAAAAAGCATTTTTACATGACTTGCCAATATCAAATTGTGTTTATGTCAGCACAGAGGACATCACTTCCAATTTCCATACGGATGATTCATTAGAGAAACTGGTATTTCTGTATCCAAGATGACATACGAATCAGTATCTGATCTGATATCAGCTGGTGTGAAATCTTTGAAGCAATTGAAGACTCCTTCTCATAGCACCATTGGAGTAAATGTCCGCCATTTTGTGAATATTGCTTATTGATGATTCATAAACTTGACTGTATGATTGATGCTGTAGTAACATGTCTGATTGCTTTGTTAATGAGTACCCTTCATAGTTATATGGAAGGTATTTTAGTCGATTTTCCTGCAGTAACCTGCGTTTTGTTTCGTTTTCGCTTTTTGTACGAACAAGACTGGGGAATCTATCTTCCAGTCTAAATTCTTCTATAGAATTTTCCGGGTTTTCCTTTTCTGCATGACATTCTGTAAAATAAATGTATTATTTTTGTTAAAAAAATTAAACTATTGTTGAACTCATTCACTTTGTTCTTTTATCTACTCACATGTAATCACATAAGTCGTGATAAGTCTTATTTTATGCTCAAAGAATTAATTAATACAATTATCAGCATACAGTCTTACTAATTATGATATATGCTGCAGTTTGAACAAAACGCGATAAGTAATACTTGCTTATAACAAGTTCCTACAAGGGCAGTTGAATTTTTCAATTTTTATCGTTTCAATATTTTGTTGTCTTAATTAGGTTTTTCACGTATTTCGTTGCAAAAAATTAATACCGTTTTGACTAAAAGCTGCCATCACGCGTTTAACTAACTCAGTACAAAAATACATTGTACCAAAAGTTTTTGTGACCCAACAATAAATCATATCGTATCTTTATGAAAATTATTTTAAAACTATATTGTATCCCTTGATAACAAAAATTTTTAAAATTTTCACTTAAAAATGAAATTTATTGTTTAACACTATCCTATAGGCTGACCATTATTAGCGGAAAATGGCTACTGATGAATAGATTGGTTTTATTTATATTAAGATACCTCACACTACACCAGTTTTATTCCGAAATCAACATTCTGTGCTTGGTGGTAAAACTTTGTGGGTGACAATCATAGGTTTACTAAATCATATTTCACGATAATAAAAATGAAATAAAGACATGAATTTTGACAATTTCACATTTTAGTATTTCAATTTCTTTTGTGGTCCATTTTGTTAACTGACGATTCAGTCGAAAAGACACGATTATGTCAAAGTATGAGTATGGAATTTTAAGGTTGTAATAGCAAGATCATAATACTTGCACTGCAGACCACTTTCACGCTGAAGCAGTGGTAACATTGTAGTTGCTCATTGTCATGGTCCAGAAGATTCAACAAAACTGAATAAATTAATAGCAAAGCAACCGTTTAATTGGGATACGCACTACTGAATACAATATAAGCGCTTTCAAGTAATTTGGTGTATGGGAAAGAACAGAATTGAAAATTTGAAAATGACGAATATAATGGTAAAAAGACATCTTAATTTCTTTTTCTTTTTAAAGGAGACTATTAAATTTGTAATTATTAGACAGGTATTTAAAAATGACCCTTTTTACTCCTTTCAAATGACACATTACATTCTTAAGTTTGACATGCACATTTGATCATTGAACTCGAAGATATCAATTTCACGTCTTCTCAATTAATTTGCAATTCCATTAAAATTAAGAAATATCTTTAATATAGATTAATGGAGTAATAGTAAATGAATCGGTTGTTAAGTTGCAACTTTTAGAATATTTATCTTTATGACAATGAAAAGATCTTCAAACTCTGTGACATTTATAAAGTGTAATTTAAACTAAAGTATGAAAGATGTAAAGACTATTCCTAACATTAATTATTTGAAAGAGGAAATAAAAACTGAACTTAAATTTTTAACAGGACATTAAGACATCAGAGAGGGACTTTGAAGATAAATGTGTAAGGTGTTGTATTTCTTCGACAAAAAATATTCATAACACAACCCTTTTATATAAAACAACATGCAAACATATATTTTGCCCTTTTTCTTTAAATTATTTTAATGGTGCCGTGAGATATAAATTACATGAACAATATACCGCTATATCATCGTATTAGGATAACAAAATTTACAACATGTTTTTAGTAGCATTACTGTTGTCACTCTCAATGCTACTTTGTTCAAATACTCAATTTATTATTTACAGCATTTTATGTAAAATCAAGATTTTGACAATACAGTCAAGCGTGTTGAGAAGATTGGTGAATTTTCATCTAAAAAGTGTCCTTTACTTGTTTTCATTGTTGTACCTATAAATATTAAGAAGTTCTGTGAGTTTTACTTTTCAGTTTACTATAGATAATAAAAACATCAGTTTTTTTTGTGAAAATGAAATGCGGTTTACTTAATGTTTACCCCATATCTTTTACAACTGGGTTTTGGTCAGTATTTTGCAATGTTGTATTAGCGATTATGCCTTATCTCTGGTTGTTCTGGAGTGGCCCTATGGATTTTTCTTTCTACAATTAATCTCAGCTCGTTTTTTATGAACTCTTCCGACGCCATGATCTTGTTTGCTTCCAATAGGGCAAATTTTTCTGTATTAGTAGGACAGGTTTGGAAATTTAAATGTGTCATGTACTTTCTATACCGACCAAGACGACTGTGTTGACCATAAAATTCAGCCAAGGAGCAATACATATCATTTTTGAATATGTCTGCACCAAAGTCTTGTCTACTAAATCATTTCAATGGAAACAAGCTTTTCAATAACACATACACGTTTTGACATTTATACGCCATACGCTTGGGCAACTCAAATATTACAACAAATGAATAGGAATTGACTTTTGGAAGGTGAAGTCGTTAAGTTTGTCGTAGAGGATTTTAGTATATTTGTCGAGAAAAGATAAAAGAAACGCCAGACAGAATGGACTATCAAACCGGACATAAATGCAGAGTGCTCGAGTTTTATGAAAATGAAAAGATTTGGAGTAAATGTCAGAGATTGCACTCCAACCACAAGAAAAACAGAAGAATTTACAAAATCTAAAGGTCCTCACAAGTCCTTCTTGTATGCGTAACAATCAACACAAATACAATTGCTAACTTAGGACTGGCACATGAGACATGCGGTGAAGTAAACTAGTTTAGTGGGATTCCAATCCTACCCCGACTAGTGATCAAAGGAAAAAATCATAGAAAACATAAGCAGTAACCGACAAACTATAAAGATTAAACAGAAATCCGACTAGACAGTACCTTATTTACAATAAATATACTTAACAAAAATACATGCTAAAAGAAGATACATCTTTAATGAAAAATCGCAGTCACTGAAAGCAAGCTAATGGTGAGATTCTGATGATAAAACGTCAAATTTCTTAAAACGAGATGTCATCAAACATAGTATGTTTGACGATTTAATACTGTGGTGTCAATAAACATGAAGAAACACAATACCAAATATATTAATATTTGTTTAATGATGCGGTCAGTTTATTAATATATGTAACGAAAATACAAGTTTTAATGTCTTGACTACAACGTCGAACGTACCCTTGTGGAGACCCAATGAAATTCCAGGGATCATATCTAAATTTATAATCTTTATATGTGGTATCCCTAGTCGTATCTTAACTCTACATTTGCAGTCGTATTTTCGTATTTAATCTTTGTAACGGTTATAAATTTTGTAAAAGTCTTCAGAACCTTGTGATATCTGTATCCCTGTTGCGAAAATGCAACAGTTAGATATATATTGCGATCACTAAAGTCAAAAACTTTGGTGCATACACGGGAAAATCGAAATAATTGTGAAATGTAAACACCGTACGAAGGAGCTTAAGGCACGCCCCTCTTACATAAACGTAGCTTGATGGTAATTTATAGAAACAGCAAACCAGGTAACCAGAATTATGTTATGCTTAAATTACGGACTGCTTTTGATGGGCTTATCAAACTAAAGTAATTATATATGAAGAAATTAACAAAAAAAAAAAAAAAAAAAAGCGTAAAAGTCAAAACTGAGCAGAAAAGCACAATAAAACGCTTCATTTGCCAATTTGTCATTCTGCTAGTAGTACTTTATTTTAATATTCAAGATATTTAAGGTGTAGCAATAATAATGGGACATCAAAACCCACCTTTGAAGCACAATGTAAATAGAACAATCTTTATTGTCTACCTTATCAAATACAATGAAATCTTTTCCTTTACAGTTTCTACTTCTTCTAATTGAAATTTGATTTTCATTAGAGATTTTCTCATGCAGTATCTTGAGTCATCTGATAAAATGAAAGTAACTATTTTTCTTTGATTCCACATTTCAAACAGTTTTCTTTGTAAACATCTTATGTCGCCGAATCTTTTAATTTCAATCGAATATCTCATTCGTCGTTTCCTAATGACCTTTTCATTTTATTTCATTGTAAGGTCCATTATAAATGATTATCAAAACCACACTGTGACTTCTTAATTATAAATGCATTTTAACCGTAAAGCAAATTTATGTTCATGCTATTAATATTTCTGAAAATTTACTCTCTATCAATTTGTATAATAAGCCAAATGATTTTGTGTGAAATTAAGAAGTTTTTATAAAATCATTTGTATCGATCAGACATTTAAATGTTACAGTTAAAAATCCTGAAACGCATTGTACCATTATGTTCAAAGAGAAAAAATACCATAGACCAGTTTATGTCCGATTTAGACAAAAAATGATTTTGTCCAATTACCATTAAATGCTATAAAATGCATTACCACAATTGACCTAGGTTTACACGGTGACCATAGTCTTCAAGTCAATCACAAAGCCATTCACTTTAATGCGATCAATTTTGTGATACACAATTTTCATGAAGTTTATCATTTAAATTTTAACCGATACTTTATTAAGTTGATAGAGACATCATAGGAATAACATTTTTAAACTGACACCAAATGTTACCATAAATATTTTAATCTCGCATCAAATTATTTTAATATGACATAAACGTCATAAAAATTGACATTGTCTTTTTAAATATAATTTCCAAATGATTTATTTTCCTCCATCTCAACTCCCAGAAAGGATATGAACGAATATTTGTACCTTTGTTATATTCAAATAACAACCAACCATCACTTGTAAATTTGCATTTTGAAACCACGGGGTCGATGCCTCTGCTGGTGGACAAGCGTTTCCAAAGAGTATTTACCAGTCCATTTGTCAGACTTGTCAGACATGAAATTTATCAATTATTTTACAGAAATTTGCTACATTTGTTTTGATTCTTTAGTACTGACAATATGGAAAGTATTGCACAGGGTAGTTGTATCTAATGCTTGATTTGACTCCTTATTTCGATTAATTTGGATTTGAGTTCTTCTTTTAAAATGTTTGATCTCGGTCTTTTTTTTCCAATGTTTTGGTTCTTATTTACTGCTAATGATGAGAGGTTATTCCTCTAAATGTACATATAGCTTATACAAATTAACCATATATATTCACCACTAGTAAACTTGTATTTTAAGATAAAAGCCTTTGATTATTCCGTTCAAAATTGATAAAAAATTATATATAATTTATAAATATATATAAATTAGGTTTTTCCTTCTGATGCAGAGCTAAGCTAAATTTAGACTACTGCTTATTTAGACTGTGCTTGGTTCTGATGTTTGTGCTCATCAATTTGCATTGTATTTTTAACGGGATTTCCATCAACATTGTAACATCGAGCACCCGGACGAGTTGTCTATCAAAGAAATAGTCATACAGTGCAACAAAGTACAATGTAGACTACCCATGAAAGAGACTTTAAACGCATAGTCCAAAGAGACAAGACAAGTTTGAAGCAAACAAAATGATAAAACGAAAACAAAACGAACAAAGGCCTGTAATCCACGAACTCCTTTACAAAACAGGAGTGGAATCAGTTGCTCTTGAAGGGTAAGCTTGCATCCCCTGTCTTGCTCCCAACACAGATCGTGAAATCATTAAACTCTGAAATTGATATTTGTATTTTGTGAGATAAATTTATTAAGAATTAGTGAAAAGATATGGGGTAAGAGTATGAGAGACTGCATGTCAACCACTACTGGATCCCACTAAACTAGTTTAACCCAACCACATGTCTCATGTGCTTGTCCGTATTATGTTTATAATTTTATCTTTGTAAGAAATGATTTGTAACATGTATCTTTTTTGAAAAAAATCAGGTAAGAGCAGTATTATTTCACGTATACAGGTTTTGGGGCGATTTAGAGCATAACGAAGGAGAGGTATTCCACCTACGTTGAAGGTCTTTTGGAGACCTCCAGATATTTCAATTCCCTCTGTCTTTCTTGTGGTTGAAAAGCGGTCTTATGTATATACTGGTAAAAAGAACGAACAATCTATTGTCTATTTTATAGAATTACTTCTTCATCGTAAATGGGATTTCGTTGCAACAACTAGTAACAAACCTTACATAAAAATTTTGCATATGTAAAACTTTTAATTGTTATCATTTTACGAAATTTTTGAAGGTCACAAACTTGACTAATAAGGTCATCAAAACTTCAGAAAACATCTCCTATCAATAATAAATAGGATGTATAATATACATATGTACTATTTTATTTAAATTATTTGGTATACAATTTCTCGGGTTGTAGTCTATTTTTCAAGTTAATATTCCCAGTTAATAGAACACAAAAATAAGACGAAGAAAATTCTTACTGTAAATAGAATTTATAAAACTTAATATCCTCTCTGTTACATTTCAACAATACGATCTTTTACATGACACCAATAATTTGCAACATTTTTCATATTATAATACGTACTAAGATCAGTCTGATGATATAAGTACCTTTACAGTGTTTTATAATTAGACTAATGTATTTTAATACGTTTTGTATGGAAACAAGCAATGTATCCTTCTTGTTGCAATGTCTGATATCTGACGCTTATGTCTTTTGAATGAGGGTTTACGTGTATCTTTGATGACTATGGATTTGTATTTGGAATCACATGTCACAATCGATGCTTTTAATCTCAATGTGAGGTAAGAATGATAAAATAATATATGTTTTTTCGGCTACCTTATTTGAAAGAAAGATACATTTTTTGAGAACCCCGATACCATCTTAATTGTTTGCAAATTCGGTGGTAAATATTTAATAAACTTTCAACGTACTATTTCACGGTGATTTTTACTGTCAATTATCTTCCGATTTATTTCACTAATACGAAAGAAATGATATATCCGATGCATATCTAAGCATTTATTGTCAATAATAAATCATTTGACGGCCCAGTATTGTAAAAGAAAACACGGGTACGTCTGAATGTTACAGACGTTAAGTGTAGGCCATGTCTTCATTCAATTCTTGTATGGCACATCTGCTTTATTTTGTGATCATGTTTTCATATCACATAACCGTAAAACTATTGATTAAATGGCATTAAATATATTCCAATGAATATATATAAAGGTTTTAAAGAATTGATTTACATGTTAAAATGCGACAATTATCATCCAATAACTTCCCATCCCCAAAAACAGAAATTTATAAACATGTAAATGATACAATTGCTTTTTGTCTGCTGATATACTGTTAAAATTATATTCAATCATTAAATGTTTTTAACACATATTTCTTGTATGTGAAAATACCAATTATTCGAAAAATTACATTAAATGTTGTTTTATGTTTTTTACAACAATTATCACCCATTTTCGAAAAGGAAATATGACCTCTTTTAACATAGGGGGAGGGGAGGTTATCTTTTTGGCATTGAATTCAAACTATTATCGTCGCTCGGAAATGTTTTTTTTAAATAATCAAAATAAAGTTAGAGGCAACATTTGTTATATTCTTACTTCACTTCTTCTATGGTTCAAAATAAATACGATAAACTTAGTTTTTGTTTTGTGAAGAAAAAATATATATCCTTAAATATGGGAATTGAGACTGAGATATCTATTCTTTACAATTTTACAATAAGATTAAACAACAATGTCAACGAGTCAGAGTGTAACACTTAACTTCACCAAGGTATTTGTTTGCAAATGCAACACGTTTTATGCATTTTTCCAAAGAGGGATATGATCATTCCAGAAAGGCTTGCTCTGTCAGTATTTCTCGTCTTGACTTTTGTTTTATTAAAAGTAATCGAACAGCAAGTGTTGAATTTATTGGCACTTTTCGGACAAACAACAGTTTTTCAAGAAATAATGACTAAGCACATTTTATCTATAAAATGATATTAAGTATCATCTGATATTCACCATTTATCAAAGTTTTCCATTATGTATAGGATGTGCATGTTTTTGCATGCATGCGATATATAATTACGTCGTATCGTCAAGAACTGGTCCAACAACGTAACTAGAAATTCTAAAAGTTTGACTGATCTTTTTATTTTTGGCCCCAAGCGTATCCGATGAAGATAAATCTATCAAATCGCTTTACGCGCAGTTATATATGGCTTTCTAATATTTGTTATCAACGCATGTAAGATGTGGATCCTATATGTCATATATTCCATATTCTTTCTCTTAAATTTAATTAAAGATTTTTTTCTTTTGTGCTGAGTTATATGATTTTATTTATTTTTGAGTACTGGAATGTATGTCTAAAAGATACAGTTTACATCTTTCCAACATTGTTAATTCTTATATTTTAGTCTGTATCTGGATCGCTACGGAACACGTTCCTTACTATATTTATGTTTAAACAGAACATCTTTAAATATTTGAAATGCTGTTAACATAAGTTAACATGTCATTTTATAAAAGTAGGTATTATGTTTCAGGAAAACCAGCAACACCTTATTTCGACATATCCAATTCTTTATTTTCATTTTTTTTTTAAAATGAAGACCATTTGCCGTCCTAGATTTCGGGAAATATATTTACATTCTAATGTAAGATATTAAAAAAATATATTGCATATGGTATAGCATGTAATCTACCTTTACTGTGTTTGTCTTGCGATATCCCTTCGTCATTGTTTGATTTGTTTTCCTCTTCTGAATGATCTGTTTTGGTATCTATCTGTTCCACAACTTTAGGATATGATAAACCTGGTATTGTAAAAGGATAAGGAGTACCTCCAGCAACGGTTGGTGATGGCATCATTGGGTATGGAACTGCCACTGAAGGATAAGAATCCTGGTAAGGATATACTCCTACAAAATTACCAGCATTCCGCAGGATTCTATTTATAGAACTAACACTGGGTATCGTCTGTTCATCGCATACATTTTGAGACAATAACTGGTCTCGAATTTCCCAAGCAAAGCTAGATGGATTCTGTCTCTTTAGTTCCAAGATCTTTTTAATTACATAAGGTGTAGCAACTTGCTGAAATCATTGATAATTTTTTACGTATATTAGCTATTGTGCTAAATCAAAACCAGTTTGATTAATTAAAAGGTTTTTATAACGGTATGTAAGAAAAAAATAACATATAAATGAGAAAACGAAGTGAAACGAACACCAACATCAGCAGCTACAAGTGTGTCACCAATGATCAGATTCTTTTTTTGTTTGTTACAAAGACATCATCATGTTAACTATTCCAGAAACGACTAAATGTTTGATATAAAAATAAAACATTTCTATATGATTCTTATTCCAACATTTTGTTGACGATTAAATATTTTTACCTTGGGTTTGCTGCCTCCAATCGATCCTGGTTTTATTGAACCAGTCTCATAGTATCTTGTAAGAATTTTACTGACGCATCCATGTGAAACCAACAGTTGACGGGATATATCACATGGGCGAACCCCCATGTGAGCAAGTTCTACAATTCGTCGTCTCACATGATCTGGCAGTGGTCTTCCATTCACAAAAACACCCCCGAGTTGATTCACACCAGTTTGGCCTATAAGAATAAATCAGTTGTAAGAGTCTTAGTCGGACAAATTAATATATAACACCAATTATCTCTAAGGACCAGGTTTCGCCAGAAATGGGATGCATGAAAAATGTTTAAAAGTTTTATGTTTTA
>JAULBM010023102.1:0-11297 GCA_032357055.1 Geukensia granosissima
TCATTTTTATTCTAAGTACAGTTAAGTATTTGATTGGTAAAACATTAAAAATGACTTAATGTATAAAAAAGAATAAATTATTAATAATGAAACCAGATTTATTTTCGAAATAATTTAATATTATTTATTTAAAAAACATATTTTTTTTCTTCAATTAAAAAATTACAAAAATATAATATAAGAAATTATTATATTTGTTTTAAAAAGTAAAATATTATATATATTAAGAAAACCAAATTTTATATGTATTTCATCCCACACAATATTGTTCTTTATTATACAATAAAGACCCTTTGCTACCCCCACATAATATTGATTACCAAAAATTTAATTAATTAACAACTTTACCTGTTGGACAATCTGAACTTTTGTTGTGGGACAATCAGAACTACATAATTTTAAAAAGTGGGACAATCCGGAATATTTCGTTGAATCGAAAGAGACTTATTTTTCTTGACGAACGATAAAAAACAGCAACGTTTTGTTTTACATGTCCACCCTATACTAAGTATTACAGTTTTACTTCATATAATGATTTTTGATATGTGCTCAAAGTTCAAATTTCAGACAAATCACTGTTCAGTGCAGTGAAACAACACAATTAATTGGCCCATTGTATTTAGTAGGATGTTGGGTCTAAATAAAATACATATTTTAAATTTTTCGTTTGCTTATAATTTCTACCATTTAACTTCAATTTATTCTTTAAAAATAAAAATAAGTACAAACATACAATGTAGAATTACCGTTGTAATAAAAATATTTAAAACGTATTAGAGCCTTTCACAAAGAACACATTATGTGTTAAATAAAGTCAATGAAAATCACTAAACGAGGATTTGTCGTCAAAAACCTTTGGCGTTTATAAAATATTTAAAATCATCCTATTATATCAAATTAAGGTTTGATATGTACCAAACTTTTGTACAAAAATGTTTTTTTTTTGTCGAATATCAATATCAAATGTTCAAAGTTTTTTAACAAATCTTGATTGAACGCAACTATTTGGGGAGAATTTCTGTCAAGTAAATGTCAAGATTCTTCAAGTAAATGAGTTGTCCGCTTTCATTATCCAGATTGAGAAGCCAAATTTCTATTAAGTAAAACTTTGTTTGCCAATTGTTTAAGTTGTTGCTACTTGCATACATATACTGTAATTTAACATCTACGTTTTGTACTTGTCAGAGTACACGTAAACTTGTGTTAAATATAGGGTAATTAAGGTCATTACATGAAGTAGTATTTGATCTTTGGAAGCATCGTTATTTTAAAATTCATCAACTTTTTCTTACGATAATGACTTTCAATTCTTATTTCTCATTATGTTTATCTGTCTACATTTGACATCCTTCACAATCGACATCCCAGGTAATAATCGCTTCTATTGGTCAATTATTTGTTAACTGCACACTCTGACTAAACAGAAAGAGGCACCAACCAATGATACAGTTGTAAAGGTGTTGTTGGTAAAGTTTCTTCCAGTATCTAGCGCTGCTTCACGAAATTTAAGTTTAAACAACCCGGCTTTTTGGAAAAAAATTTAGAATCAGAAACAAAAATGTATAACAAAAATCCTTGATGGCGCGTCTTTGAGCAATACTGAGACTATCGATTGATATAAAACAAACAGAAGCTAAAGCGGTTGACATAAAAATTAAACATACAGAATTAATAACGAATCTTTTTAAACAAACTTATCCACAAAAGGTACAGGGTCCACGTTGTTGGCAGAAAATAAAACTGGATTTTGGTAATACAGATATTAATAAACTTATTTACACAAATATTAATAAATTTGACATTCCATTCATCTTTTTTCCACAGGTTCATTGACAACATAGTATTAAATCATGTTTAATGAAATAAGAGACTGGATGTCTTTTCACCAGGAATCTCAGTATGAACTTTCTTTTAGTAAATGCGAGCATTCATCAGAAAAGTATCTTGTTTTTTATGTATTCTGTCGAGTAAATAAATATTAGGTACTCTTTAGTCGATTGGGCAATTTTTTGGTTGCTTTAATATATTCTATTTCTTTGGCCACTTTTTTGCGGAATAGTCGGAATCACATTAAATAAGTTGCACCCCACTTGGCTAATGTGCCTGTCCTGATTCAGGAATAGTGGTCATGGTTTGGTCTTTGTTTAAAATGTTTTGCTACCTGCATTTTTAAAATAATATTCAGGTAAGAACAGTATTATTTGACGTATACACGTTTATTCATTTGTGGCGATTTCAAGCTTTTCACAAGGAGTGAAATTCCATCTGTTCTGAAGGCATTGTGGCGGCCTTTAGATTTATAAATTCTTTTTTTCGTGGATTTAGTGCTCTCTTTTTAAGTCTCTCCGATCTCTTATATTTACCCCATATCTTTCCATTTTTAGATCGCTATTACAACTTCGTGAAACAATCATATAGGTTTAGTTGTTAATAAAATGCTAAATGCAGTACTTATTATTTTTTATTAGATAAAATGACCATCCATCACCTGATCCTGACATCACAGTGACATTTAATGGGTCTGAATGTAAAATGCATTCGTTTGTTAAGTTATTGAAAAAGAAAGACAAGCATCGCATCTCTGCCAAACACTTAGCCGTACATCCAATAAGGGAACGAACAAATAAAACTGACACGGAATCAGTATAATCATAATATCCGTTAAGCTTCGTAACTGCAATTAGCCCCCTTGTTTCAGAAAATGTACCAGAAAGCCCAAATATTAGGTGAAACAGTATGATAGTTTTCTGCATGTTGCACTTAAAACTGGAATTAAACGTTTTGTCTTCTTTGCGAAATAATCATTTTCTTTAGACGTCGAATAGTATTCTCGAATTCACGCATGCATGATCTATTATATTTGGTACAGGTCACCTTTGAAATTCAATACAATTCCAAAAGCACATTTGTCAAATACTTCTTTCGTCATAAATGCAAATTGATTTACAACCAAAATTAAGTTTAAATTAATATTCTGCATTCATCAATGTTTCATCATAAAAGGCAATTTACGAGAAAAAAGTATATGTAGCATTAGCGGGCAACTTTTTGATCAAATGCGAATTTATTTTATGAAAGGTTCATGTAAATTTATTTGCCATATGGGGCATTTTTTTGCACCTACGTTTTAGATGAATTCAGCCATAACTAATGGACAAATCTTCGATTCTTTTCTCATTCTATCCGCATTGTGCTATTATAAATACAACTATTATATTTTTATGCATATCAAAACGCCTGAGATTTTATTCGATTTCAAAACCCCAAATGTAAACGTCGATTAACGACCTCAACCTTTGAGAACAGACTACCCATGGAAAACATGCTTTCCTACACAACTACACTGGACAATGTTCAATTAAATCGGTTGTCAATTATGGAGGTGTTTTTAAGAGTATGTTTTAAAATAAATTCAGCAAATGATGTTTACGTTGACGTTGTAAAATCGAAGAAAGTGTCAGGCATTTTTGTCGGTTTTAAAATTAGCAAATTAAGTAATTGTATTGAAAAAATGCACAATGAGGGTAGTGCCGGTATCGAATATGACGTGTTAGAATGCATTAAGGCTACACAAATCAGAAGCGAAACTACAAAATATAGGGGAAAATGATGGATGACTTACATAAATTTTAAAAAAATGTATTACCAAGATCATATTTAAACAACGGCCACCTATAATCTCCTTTGAAGTGCACACCTAATTACATTTAAGACCACAGGTACCCAACTGAATGTAATAAAAGATGAGTCAAATATAGTTTCAATTAATTTAGTCCTGTGTTTTCAGAGACGACAGGTGATGACAAAGGCACGCATGGTCTTTGGCCAGTGATCTGGTGAGCTAAATCCAGATTTACCCCGTTGATGCAGTACAACACAAAAGGATGAAGAGCACAGTTATTCTGGTATCATTAAACAGAATTAACAAAACACATGTACACTGGTATGTGTAGAAAAGCACAACAGTAGACTATTTTAAACAATATAAAGCAGTGAACTACAATCGTCCTACCGTTGATAATATCGAGGCTCGATGTTTTACATCGTGTTTTATTCATTTATTTATTATCACAATTAATGTTATTATTCTTATTACAATTACTACTACTATTATTTTATTATTATAACTATTTTGTTTTGTATTTGATGTTCCGACCTATACATTGAGCAATTTTATATTTTAAATGTCAAGTGTAGAAATCCAGGGAGACAAGACAAAGTAGACACAACATGCACAAACTAAAAAAACGAAATCAAAAAGAACAAAGCAACACCTGTCACAGAGTTCTTTAACTCAATTCCGGTTTACCGCCAATCAGAGAAGAGTTTCAACTCATTGTTGAAATACCCGTAACAGGTCCACGACTAGTTTAGATACCATGATACCATATTGATTGACTAATTCCTGATGGTGACCATAAAATCTAAAGACGGACGATTACAACCATGATTTGACGTATCCTTGTTGTAGTAATTCACTCGACAACAGCAGCGCTCTCTTCAGAAAATTCTGATCGATACTTGAAACAGGCACGAAAGTATCGAATAAACTTCAATAACAATTTTGCTTTCCTTGAAATATACATATAACAGACTAAAATCCACCATATTATTCAACATTTGTAATTTTTGTTTTTTGAAACAACTTTGTCGATGCCTCTGTTTTTGTGCACCAGATGTACCGAGGGTATTCAGCAGCCTAGTTTTCTGACTTGTCTGACATGAAATGTAACGAGCAACGTTTTACAGAAATTTGCTTCGTTAGTTTAAATTCTTAAGCACTGAAACAAAACGGAAAGGCTTCGAAAAGTATTGCACTTGGTAGTTGTCCCTGCCTTCGGATTTGGCTTCCTATTTCGATTTGTTTAGAATTGAGTGCTTCATTTGCTATGTTTGGATCTTTGACTTTCTATGTTTTGGTTCTAATGCTCCTCATGAGAGGTTTCTCCATATGTCCATATTATTCAACATTGGTAATTTTGTATCAAAAGCTAATATTGATAGTGGTATTTTTTAAAAATTGAAACACCCTTGTATTCCAAATGACCGAACCAAATGTTGTTTATGTCACCGAATGTGTGGCATAAAAAATCATTTAGCCATCGACTTTTTCCCTTTGTAAACTAGTGTTAGAATTATACTTTGAATTTTAAAATTTGAAATAAAAATATAAATTCTCTTACCACAACTTTCATTCTGTAAATTCGAAATACCAGACCCTAAGTCTCGTGACTTAAATCAAACAATTTATGATGTATTATGAGCAATACTCTGTATTTGATTTAAAAGTAATACTAATGATATTAAAACAAAACTCAAATAAAGTACAAAGCTACACGACAACGCCGCTACAACTAGTCTACAATGTACTATGCCATATTTGTTAATGTAAAATTCAATATCATTAATAGTTTCTAAAATTTTTTGAGTCTGTCGTCGGGTATCTTTAAAATACTTTTATCGGCTTTTATCGGTGTCAATAGAAGACCCCAAAAAGTAGCACGTTTAACACGACCACTTCGACTTTTCATTCCTTTGAACAGAACCACTCATAATCTTGCTTAACTTGCTCAGATAAAGTTCTACAGGTGGCCTAATCCGTGTGTGAACCTAATCCGTCATCTAAGTACATAAACACTTGTTAACCTTCCCCTCTCTATTTTTTTTATAAGTGATCTAGTTATCTTGGAGACTATGTAACAAGCAGAACTTAAGCCAAATGGAAGTACCAAAAATTTACACCATTTGATAGTCACCATACTTCCAGGAAAATCCCATAAAATCTGTATGTGGAAGACAAATGTTTACGTGATATGCCGAGAAATATCAAAGTGAAAACAGTAAAAATCGTTTGTGATAAATCCCATAGCGATGAGAATATCTTCGAAATAGATACTAGTTTTCTAAAGATGTTTTATTTACGTGTCTTGAGTCTAAAATCAAACGTTTCTTCCGGCTATTAGATGCGGAAACAGTGAGAGGATTAACAACGTATGGTTGATTTTCACATTCTTCAGTTAATCGCCTGATCAAAAGCTATAAATAATAGCCGATCGATTGATGAATAATGGTTTTTTAATCTGTCCTTGACCATTATATTACCTTGACCCTGTTCATATTCATAGTAATCATGTGTAAGATTATCGGACTCATTATCTAATGATTCAAAATTTTTCTCAGTATCTGTACTAATTGTGGTGAAAAAAATTGTACTTATCTTTTATAAATCGGGTCTTATTTGGCTCTGGCATGGCTTGCCTGGGGTTGAATGGGCACTGAATTCTGCAGTGTTGGAAGGATCCACATCCATAGCATGCTACTTGTTGTTGACTTCGACGCTGATATTCGCCCGTGCTTGACATGAATTGTCCACGGTACAAGGGATGTCCATTGCACAATGATGCAGGTTAATGAAAGGGCTGATTGTTAACTGGAAAAGAAGCAACAAATTGAGAAGAAGCATCTTGATTAGCATTAATCGGCTTAACAGCAGCCTTTTTTCCCTTTGATATGCGTTTGCGTAGAACTCTATTTTCTGCTTTGTTAATTCTGTTTTCCTCTTCCTAATCGATATCGACTGGATTACTCTCGTTTTGTCTCATGGTTTCCCACCCCCTTCACCGCCATCAGCTATCTTAATGTGTTTATGACGTTTCCTGATCTTTTCATTCACTTCAGTGATGGTCTCAAGAGCATATTCAATTTTAGTGTTGTCAATAGCCCAGAGAGATTGTGACAGATCTTCTATTAACTCGGAATTAAGCATAAGTTTAACTTTATTGCCCTCATATTTCCATTTGTGATTCAGTTTTTAACTTTTAAACTTGAGATGCAACAGATACGAAAGCACCATAAACTTTGTGTCTCTAAGTAGAAATTTCTTGACTTAATTTGGCATTCAAATCACCTTGAGCTTTAACTGCTTACATGAAATCTTTAAAGGACACATCCTGCTTCTGGTCAGCCACTGTTGGGCGAAATTTACCACAAACTGATAAATATTAAATTTTTGGAAGCGTTTTGTTCAAAATAGATATGATCTTAAAGAAATATCACGAAGATATTTTATCAAAACATTTGTACCTGAATGATCTTTAGTTTTGCTCCTGATGCTTTTCTTCGATCTAAATTAAAATCGTCAAAATTGTAGCAAACATTTTATCAAATTAAGTAAGTTCTTAGTATTTTCATATTTAAAGCAATTTCCATGTACAATGTTACCGTTGTAGAACCTATATATTAAACTACAAAAACTGTTTAATTTTCTTTTAGAGACATTGTTCAATTATAAATTTGGATTATTAAATGCAGCCACATTCTTGTGCCAATAATGTGCCTCAACGACCCTTGTACTGCAACGTTTGTTTTGTTTAAATGACTTTTAAAATATCACTATGCTTCCTAGTGTGTTTACCAAGACTGACAATTACCTGCCGATTACGCAAATAAGTATAAATCAATAAATGTAAATTAATAAGTAAATGAATATTAAGAAATAAATAACCATTTTGCTACAAAATTGTTACTAAGTCCGATTCGTACGACAAGCCTATTGTTCTGGGTTGACTCTGTCCATTGTTATATGATTTGAGTAAGTGTTAAGTGGGGACATATAATTCTACATATTTGACCTCTGTATCTACTTACTGCGTTATAAGTATTTGTTTAGTTACACAATTCATTTAATTGTTAGACGTAATTCAACAAATTAAATATGTTAAAAATTAACTTAAAATAAACATTTTAATTCATTAAACTCTTCAAGACCAAATCAATTTAAAAATTTTAATTGGATAAATTTCAATGCTTGTTTTGTTTAATTACTTATTGACATATTTTAATATCAATTTTCTTTTTGTTAGAAAATAGCTGCTATAGTATTCGTGCGAAAAACAAGGTGGCTTTTGGCCGATTGTTATCGCTTTCGGAATTTCAAGTACAGCCAGTAAGTATTTTCCTTTTCATTAAAGTAGAAACTCATTCAATAAGCTGCAAAAACTTTCAACTTACATAGCAAAATGAAGATAAAGAAAAAAATATTGAGTCATTTGTCATTTTTCTGCTTTTGGTCGTCTAGGTCATTGACTCCAGCTTTAGTTTTCAGTGTAGTGTTGTGTGCTCTATGTTTGTCTTTTGTTTCATTTTGTTGGCCATGGTCTTGTATGTCTTCCCACATAACGATTTCTGTCTGTCCCTTTGCTATCTTTGAATTCCTTTTACTATATTGGGAAATGCTGTATTAGTTTTAAAACTTCAAGAATAGATCAACTTATTCTTATGATGCAAAATTTTTATTTCAGGCGTACTTTTCAAATTTGAACATAAGTAGTGATATTTCCACGGGACTAGTTGGACCACTTATTATTTGTAGGCGTGGAGTTAGCGCACAAGACTTTAAACATACAATTATATTCTTTGGGGAAGTGGACGAGAACATGAGTTGGTATTTCAAAGAAAGTGTGATGAAATTTGGACCAAAATCTTACATCAACCTTAAAGATACCAACTTTATGAATAACAACAGGATCAAAGGTAAATTAAAATAAAAAATAATTCGAAGATACCAAAGGGGCAGAAGACAGACAAGACCATGGCCAAAAAATAAAACGAAAGACAAACATAGAACACACGACGCTACACTGAAAACTACAGATGGAGTAACACGAACCCTACAAAAACCAGGGTGAGTTCAGGTGCTCCGGAAGGGTAGGCAACTCATGGTCCACTATTGGCACCCGTCGTGTTACTTAAATTTCTACTGTCACTTGGTGGGTGGCTGTCTCATGGACAATCATGCCACATCTCCTATTTTTATATCATTAGTCAAAGCCGGTATATAGTCACAATCGATGTTAGTCACAACCGGTATAGGAGCGGATTTGCATTCATGACAGTGGGAAGATATTCGTTGTCATTTGTCAAATGGATATTTCGTACCAGTCAACCAAATAATGATTACTCTAATCTTTCCCTTAGAAATCTTTGGCTCAGTAGCTTTCTTGTCAGCTGCAACCCTATATCAAAAAAATCCTGATGGGAAGCACAAGCCCTGGAGTAGCGTATCAATTGAGAAATATACATTCCGTATGTAGGTGCGGCTGGGATGTTGCTACACATTAACGGAAAATTATTTACTTCCGAAACTCAAAGTCATCTCTGTTGTCGTAAAGTTTTGTTCTTTACCCACGCTTACTGTCAATTTCGAGGTGTAATTCTAGATAAGAAGCAGACCTTTCTGTTTTTGTAGTACCTATGATCTATGAAGTTCAATGGGAAAGATGCGGTCAACATAGTCTCAAAATTTGGAGTTATTCAGTGAAAGGACATCATCTATAATTGAAACGTGAAACCAAAAGATTTTAGCCAACTTTTCTCTTTTCTCTGTAGAAGGCTCTGTGTGAAGTCAGAGCCATACGAATAAAGGTAATTTGAACGCCGACAGTCTGTTACCTTTTTATCATAATTCAACGTCATTCGCGAAAATAGCTTTAGTACTTTATTCGAATTCTATTTCTAATTGGCCTATCCAAATAATTTTTCTGTTTTATCGACAACAAAAACACACCTCTTTCCAAAATTGCTCAATTTTAATATGCTTGGAGGCCTGGGTGGCCGAGTGTTCTAGGTAGTTGATTTAAACTTACCTGAACAGATCACTGTAGCCTATCACCAATACGGCGTAAGTTCCCGTCTGACTTTAACCA
This sequence comes from Geukensia granosissima, assembly GCA_032357055.1. NCBI lineage: Eukaryota > Metazoa > Mollusca > Bivalvia > Mytilida > Mytilidae > Geukensia > Geukensia granosissima. The sequence continues at coordinate 9,705 of JAULBM010023102.1, forward strand.
TACAAAAACTGGTTAAGTTTAACGTGATAAGGTTTGTCAGATTCCTGCCCAAGGACGGTAGTTCTCTTTTGGTACTCGGGCTTCCTCCATCAGAAAAAAAAACTGACCGAAACGATATAACTGAAATATTGTTCAAAGTGGCTTAAACCCGAATCAAACAAACAAAATAATATTCTTAAAAATAGCTGTAAACCCTGTTACTGTCACCCATTTCAGTTCAAAAAGACTTATAGAGAGGTATTTTTTTTTACTTATCTAAGGAATAGTGATCAGTACAAAATACTTAAATTGTTTTAATTGAAAGTAAAATCGGGTTTATAGGACCTTTACCAGTTTATCGTGACGTCACACATAGTGCAACGGAAAAATTCAAAATTTCGTTTTACAGAATGTTTGTGAGTGGGCCTTACCTATTGATGCATCAGTAAAATCATTTGAAGTATTATTGGTTGAAACTGGGTTTTTTTATATTTCTTGCCCTCGTTTTGCGGTTGAAATATCCTGGCCGGGTTGGACCTTGGGAAAATAATAATCCGGCCCAACATTAAGTCATTGCGACAAATTATTCACAAGTTAAAAGATCTATGAATACGCAAAATCGGTCTTCAAAGATTCGATTGCTGCCAGACATCTCTCTATATTGTTGTTGTCCCCGCCGATAAAGACCCCAGCAACATTGTTTTTGTTTGTAAATTACACCACATAGACTGCTTGATGAAGGAAATAGGTATTGTTTCTTTACTTGGCAACCCAACATATACTCCGACGACACTTACAAAAGAGCAAATCCTTGACAATCTTCGGTCAGTTTTGCTTCTTAAGAATTTTAACTAAAAAGGAAGATTTGATCTTCCTTCTCTTCACTGGATTCCAAAGAGTACTTCATAAGTGTCCTTACAAGCAACGTTGCATTGCAGGGTCTGCCAAATGCTCCACAAAACCTCTTCCCAAATTACTGACAGTTATTCTATCAGCAGTAAAATACGGACTGCAGCGTTACTGTAAACAACCATTCTAGAGGTGGCGTAAATCTAATGTGGATTTTAAAAAATTCCTAAGATTTGATATATTACCTCAAATCAAGGTCCCTTTCGTCTTGCAGTTGATAGCATCGAAACCTTTATACCCTGTAAACTACCATTCCACAATCAAAACTCAAAGAAAAATTCAGAGATATAGTCCACCTCTGTTTTTGTTAAAAAGATGACAAACGCAGATACAAATATTTGGTTCTAGGTATGGACAAACCTTATTTTGCTATAAACCACTCTGATTCTAACAAAAAGTACTCTGAAGATGACAATTACGGAATGCTAGATTTCTTGATTGACAACATCTTTTAAATGTTTGACGGTCGTGTGTTTCAACAGACTGTCGGCATTCCGATGGGGACTAACTGTGCCCTTTCTCACCAATTTATTCCTTTATTCGTATGAAGCTGACTTCATACAGGTTCTTTTGCAGAAAAAAGAGAAAAAGTTAGCTCAATTTAGATGATATCCTATCACTAGATAACAAAAGAAATTCGAAGATACCAAAGGGGCAGACAGAAATCGTTAAGTCGAGGACAGACAAGACCATGGCCAACAAAAT
>JAULBM010023113.1:0-11297 GCA_032357055.1 Geukensia granosissima
GTAATGTGAAGGCATTTCACACATGTTGAGATTTTGAGTAATTTTATGGTTGGTTGTACTGTAGATTTCTGTGCTTATAGAAAGTTTATAACTTACAAAACTTTACAATGTTTTATTTCTTTTTTTGTCATATCTTTTGTTGTCCTTATTTTCTTATTGTTGACTGTATAAATTAATAAAATATTGCCATGCTTATCCAGTGTTTTGAGATTATCTCTCTTAGAATATAGTTTAACTACAAGATTGAAAAATGGGGATATGGTGTAAATAACCATTACACAAAGCAAAGGAACAAGGCTTTGATTGCTGTTTTTTCATCTAAAAGTCAAAGTGAGACCTTTATTACATAGTAAAAACTTGCACCTCACAGTAAGTTCAAGACTACCCCTAGCATTAATTGAGCGGAATTTTTTGCTAGATGTCATTGAAAATACATCAGTGTGTTGAAGCACACAAATATGTAGTAAGGTCAACTATTTCAGATATACATGGGCAAAGAAATCTAACAAAATTTGTCATAAGTTGCCCGACAGTAATACAAACAAAATCGAACACAATGTTTAAACAAACACTGGGCACATCAAGATTTTGTTAAATGACTAGCTTGAATAGGGCAGATAAGAAACAGATGAATTGCGAGATAATTTTCAATTAAGACATTTAAATTAATGGAAGGCGTACACATGGGGGTAGTTATCTCAGGAATAAATATACCATAACTGTAAAATATAAGAGCATACATATTCAAGCACGGGGAGATTTTCTATGTTCTCAACACAGCACAAGAAACAAACTCTGTAATGAAATAGAAAAAAAATCTTTTATATACAAGTTAATTCCAAGCAAAGGAACAGCGTTCTTAAAGAATTTTTCATGGGGTAATGTCCAGCTAGACTTGGATTTGTGCAGCATCTCTGCTCACCTTCAAGATGGCCACCATTACGAAAAGTAGAAAAAGGGAAGGGGGATGGTATATTTTAAAAATGTCTGAAACTACTGAGCCAATTGCATAGACACTATTGTTGATTGATCCTTATAAAGTCTTTCACAAAGATTTTGTCCGGCATCCCCGCCTAGCAAACAAGATAACAGCCACAGCTAAACTAAGTTTAACAAAGGACTTTATGTGAAATTCACTTGAAAATCTTCTTGCTTGAAACTACTGAGCCTATTGCAACCACACTTTAATGGAATGGTCCTTAGATGATCCTCTACTAAAATTGTGTCTGAAATCCTTGCCCACAAACCAAGATGGCCTCCACTGCCAAACTTAATATAAAATCCTGTGGGAAGTTCACTTGAAAATCTTCTTATCTGAAACTACTTAGCCTTTTGCAACCAAAGTTTGGTGGAATGGTCCTCTACCAAAGTTATGTCCAGCATCCCCACTAACCAACTAAGATGGCCACTACATCTGAAGTTAGATAAGCATAGGATCTTATGGGAAATCCACTTGAAACTTTTCTTGTCTGAAACTACTGAGCCATGGCAACCAAACTTTGGTGGTCCTCTACCAAAATTGTGTCAAGCATTCTGGCCGTCCATTACCTGGCTGCCATTACTTAAAATAAAAAACAGGGGAATATTTAGATATTTTCTTGTCTGTAACAACTGAGTCAACTGTTATCAAACTTAGATTGAGTGGTCCCTAGATGGTATTCTACCAAAATTATGTCCAGCAGTCAAGCCTACAACCAGACTAAGTTTAGAAAAGGACCATATGGGAAAGCTTGTTGGAATGTTCTCCCAAAATTATGTTCTGCACACCTGCCTGCCAATTATGTTGGCTGCCACAGCCAACCATGCTGCAAAATAGGGCTGTAAGGAAACTTCTTTTTGATTCCTCTTATACGATCCAGTGAGCCAGTTGTTCTCTACCAAAATTTTATACAACAAGGAGCAGTGTGGAGTCTCTGTCAGATTGAGTCATACAAGCTCCTAGGTGCGTATGGTAAACAGCAACATATTGTGTCACAAAAATCTAAAATTTAGGCCAAATATGGGGCTTAAGGTACCTACTTTAATTACATGGCTATTTAATATTAAGAGATATGACAGTTCCAACTTTCGTAAATTTCCTAGAAGACTATCAGACCTGTTATGTTTTGAAACAGTACTTGGCAGCCATACATAAATAGAGTCATATGATCAATGCAATCCTGTAGATATTAAAATATGGAAGTTCCAACTTTGGTAAATTTCCTGGAAGTCTCTTAGACCTACTAGTTTTTGGAAATGTACCCGACAGTCATGTACAAATGGAGTCAGAAGATTAATGCAACTACATTTGGAGACATATAATTAAAAAAAAATATGAGAATTCCAACATTGATATATTTCTGACAGTCTTCTAAGACTTGTATCCTTTCGGAAAAATACCTGGCAAACTTGTAAAATAAGAACCAGAATCAATTGTGATCTTACGCAGTGTTAAGATTATAAAGTGGCGGTGGTAAATTCTAAGCAGACTCTCAGTCTTTTGTAAAATCAATTGCAACCCCATAGTTTTGTCCTTCGTGGTTTTTGAATATTCAGATTTTCCTTTGTATAAATGTTAATAGCCAAAATAGCTGCGGTAGCTGTGGCCTGATGTTAAGAGGTACTAAGGTTCCATAATCCTTTTGAAACCTTAGAGTCAAAAACATTTAACACGGCGTTGTCGTATCCCGTCAACTCTAACCGTGGGCTACTGGTTATTTACTGAAAGCATTACGGCAACGTGCTGTCCTCTTAGAGAGTTGGAGTATAATCCTACCTTCAATCCGTAATACCAATCTAGACTTTGCCACATTCCTGCGTTCAATTTTCTCAGTCATATGATCATCTTAGGTTGAAAAGTCTCTGCATATCATGCATTTGAATTCTGAAATTTGTTTGAAATACCTGGAATCTTGTGTACTAAAAGGAGTTAACAGAGGCAGATCCAGACTTTTGGAAAGGAGGGGGGGTGCACTTGCCGATAAACACTCGTACATAAGTGGATCTGACTTTTGTAAAATGGATCCTGCCAATACAATTCGCCTGCATGCAAAAAAGTGCTAAAATCTTTTGTTTTATTTTCAAAAGGTGACTGGATAACTCGTGTGTTATAAGGAATGATTTCTCAAGTACATTAACCCGGTATCCTTTTCCTTATTAATTTATCGTTTTGATGTTATTCCTTTGGCGATGAGTGTGATGTACAGATGGAAGCACTCATTTGCATACACTATCTGATGAAAATACAAATACCAATAGGGACAAACAGAACAAGAAAAGTTTGGCAACAAAACGTATACACCCAATTTTATTTGATTCTGTAACCAAACATAATTAAACAATTCGATTCCACGTGTTTCCAAATACTGTGATTTGATGAAAGATGTATTTACAGAATTTGAAATTATTCCAATCAACAGAGCTTATGAAACAATTTCCTTTCGATTATGCAAACGAATGAAAGGTTTTCATGTGGAATGAGTTGTAGATGTGCACTTTATAAAGCAAAGAGGCAGTAACACAATTAAGTGCAATATTAATGAAAGAATAGTGAACGATAAGTGAAGAAGACAAACAATATGGATTTTGCATATTTACTCTTGCTCATAAATATGGAATATTTGAATTTTTGACCTTTCATTAGAAATAGGCACGGCTAGATTTTGTCAAAAACAAATTCTAATAAGGATAATGCTTCCAGGGTGATATTAGAGGATAATTAAATAATTAAATTGGATTAAAGAGTTCTATATCCGGAATACAAAATTAGCATTTCTTCAAAAAAAAATGTGGGTTTCAGAACTCATAAAACTAGCCATCGTACATAATCTTAAACATAACACTTTGGTAGCTTGAAGTACAATAATGAGATTTGCGTTAAGATTTTTGGCACTCTGTTCCATGGTTTTTGCATGCAAGTCTCGAAAGGTGAACTTTCGACAAATGTCAATATTCCATATTTATGACCAAGTGTATAATTACCTTATGATGCTCTACGTTCAACAAAATAGTTTAAAAAAATATCTTGCATTACTGTTCGTGACATAAATTCAATTATTTAGCTTTCACCTATGATTAGAAAAACTTTTATCAACGTTCATTATATGACACTCCGCCACATCTATGTAACAATTTGAAAATCCATGTTTTGTTACAAGAAACACCAAATAATCATTAAAATCACGGAGGCTTTATTCTTTTATTGCACATGGTAGATGTCCTTTTCGCTGTATTTGGCTTCCTATATCGATCGATTGATTATATGTTGCTTACCTTCAAGAGGCAAATATTTCATGAAGTCTATTTATAAATCATGAATATATCCTGCTTTGAACTTAAACCGACACACCGCGCCTGATTTTTAACGTGCTAGCTCATGAAAGCAACAGTCCGCAGAAAGACATTCCACTTTACCTAGACACATTATATTCTGAAACTTGACCTATACCAATTTTTGCTCTTACTCCTAAATGCTGCGTTCAGAAACCAGCAAATACCTATTTTAATGTCTTTAGTTTGACCCAACCGGGGATCTTCCGCACTGCAGGCGAGCGCGTTGACAGGCGGTCATTTCGATATCTTTGGAATTCTATTTACTGGTTATAATGTTGCTTTGTTCATAAATTTGATCTTTATTCCATCTGCAGAAGAAACAAATGGAATCGACGTCTATATCTGCTTATTTCCGTTTAAAAAACCCACAGAATTACGTCAGATGCAGAGTTTGTATTTAGTTCAAAGTCCCTCAGGTCGGTATAAGGTGCAATAAAACTAGTTTTGGCACCAGCTGACATATGTAAAGGTCATATAGGTAAAAATTTTATTAATTAGCACATGAACACTGTCACGTGCTAGTTTTCTGTAACAGATCGAAACTGGAGTCAATCCAAGTATAACACAGATTGAACTCGTATATACATTGTTTTTGAACAGATACATGCTCTTAAAGTACAATTACTGTTCTTTGTTTCTTATTACGTTTCTATATGTATATTCACTTCAGTAAACGATGGGAAAATACATTGTTGTCGGGTGTTTTGGCGCATTGTCTTTTGTTGCGCTATACGTTAATAGAAAAAGCGCCACTCTTCCAGACGATCTGAGTACACACGGTTTGGGCGAGGTCGGTATTGTTCATAACTTTATGTTTTTTTTGTGTTTTGCCTTGCTTTCGAGTTGATCATTGTCTATCCACTCGTCCACTCGTGGCTGCATGATCCTTAGGTTTTCTCATGCATTAGACAGACGAAACGCATAAAAACGACGATGAACGCAGGCGATGTGTTAAGGTTTATATTGACGCCGTAGAAAAGGAAAACTTGGTTTCCTGATCGGTTGCTTTTGAGATTTTAACTAGCAGACAGCAACTGTGAGTACTCTTTCAAAGCCGATACTTTTGTTGAATCATGCATTAGTTGTTGGTTTTCAGTATCGATCTTATGTTCCACCAATTTTATAGCGTGTTTTCATTGCTTTTTGACACACCACTGTCCCAGGTTAGGGGATGATTGAGCTCTCACCAACCTGGTTTAAACCCACAACATACTTATGTGACTGTCCTAAGCCAGGACCCTGTAGTGCAGTGGTTGTCGTTGTTTAATTAGCCATTGATTGTTATTTGTTCACCATTTGTTCAATAGATTCGGTCGATTGTGGTGTTTTATGAATAGTTTCACATTTTATAAACCGGGGCCATTACAGTTTTCTTTATGGTATGGACTCTGGTTCCTTACTGAAGGCCTTAACGGGACCTTTTGAAGTTTAAATTCGACTGTCATGCCACATCTCCCATTTTTATAGTGGTTCCTACCCCAAAAGTACAGCAATAAAGTGTTAATTATGTTAAAACTTGTAAAATGTATTAGATATGAAACAACAGAAAATTATTGGATGTTTCTCGTCTAAACCCAAGATGATGTTCCCAGATGCATGAAATATCGGATTATGTAAACGTAGCACCCTGGGGGTATGACCAAGACTAAAATGTACCACAATCAAAGAAAATACAGATATCTTGTGTCATTATTTTCAAAACTTGTTTTTGCTATCCGTTTCTTTTTAGAGTCAACATTGTCATTTCGTCTTGTTGCCGATTTCGAATTGTTTCTTGTATTCTTCTTTGGATATTGACCCCCACCTTTCGATTCTCTTTCAAGACTCCTCTTTGTTTTCCTTCGATGTCCTGTTAACAACCTGTCTTGTTGAAGAATCTTATGTTTGTTGAAAGGGGTGTTGAGCGTTCAAAAACATGTTTATCCCCGCCACATACTATATATGGCTGTCTAAACCAATGAACATAGTCCAGTGGTTGTACAATGTATTTTATTGTTGTTTTTTACACTGGAAGCTTAACTAACCGTGACATTTGAATTACTAATGGTGCAAATTTATTGAACAGCACCATGCCAACGGGAAAGTTTACATATCGATAAACCAATGTTGATGAGATCCCGAGACTAAATTAATACGCAATCAAATTAGTTACATTCTTGGAATTTTTATTGTAGCATCATTTCAATTATTTTTTTACCTAATTCACTGGAATTATAACTAATAATTGCTATTTTTAGGGACTTAATAATATTGATGTGTAAACTCAACTTTTCACTCTCTAACTTAATGTACATAAAGTCCTTTGGACTTTATTCAGTTTACGAGATAGTCGGTTGAATTTTCATATCCACATAAACCATACAAACCAAGGTCTGATTTTAGTTCTAGATGGATAAAGTTTCTGTTTATGCCAGTTTATCAATTGATTGATTGATTTATTACTACTTTACGTCCAGCGGGCAATTTTTGGTCTACATTCAGGACGGACACAAGTGAACAAACAAAAAATCAATATGTAGACTGTAAATGGAACATTTAGGGTGGGTATAGTTTCGACTGTCACGGGAAAATATGCGGTTTTTTAGCTTAGTAAAATTTAGCCTTGCAACTGACCGCCTCTTGACCACCCAAAACGAGCTGTTACAAGGGGTTTTAAACGTGCATAGAACGTGGCATGTTCTAACCACGATGAATCTTTAACGTCTATCAAGACGGGTTGTGAATTTATAAACCCCCACAACAAGGGGTGCCCGTTTTTGGAAGACAAAACCCGTCATAACGGAAATACACAGTGCCTATTCTTTCCGGGCATTTCCTGTTCCCCAGGTTCTATCTGCTGGCGGAAAAATCGAACGGCCTACTGCCCTCGGGGGCTTGGTCTATGGAATATCAAAAATTAACATTTTTGCAAATAACCTATTCTTTTCAAATTTTCCTCAAAATATTACATAGCTGTTATAATTTTGGAGACTTGGAGTAAAAGGCATGCATTCAAATCAAGCTCCAAACAACGGTCAACGTTCGTACCTCAGCTTATAAATCATTACTAGCCAAAGCTAGGACGGGTCACCACTGTTTCGGAGTTTGCATTCAAAGCTGTCCTGTATATGCATCGTTGATTAAGTATTGAATGATACTTTTTAGAGGCCAAATTTGAACATCCTTACAGATAGAGCATGTACACATTGTGGCAACGTAAAACAGGAACTGGAAGATCCTTATGAACAAACAAAAGCCAAGAATCGAAGGAGATACAGTTAAAGAAATGAAAAAAAAACACAAGAATTTGTGTACTGTACTATCAAATTCATGCCACAAACATAAAGCCCCTTACATTTAGTTTGCAAAAGGAATTCGAAGATACCAATTGGGGAGACAGAAATCGTTTAGTCGGAAGACAGACAAGACCAAAAGGGCTCGATACACACGTGAACTGGAATAATGGTACACCTGGTTGAATGATTTAGAGTTCGTGTAATAGAAATATTAGTCTGTAGTTGGGAGTAAGCTTAAAATCGATTTCAGAATTGAATTAGTCACGAAACCATTGAAATTCAGAGATTAACAGCTCGATTTATTTTTCAAAGCGTTGATCTTTTAAATGAAATATCCATGGAATAAATTTAGAATACGGTAGAAACATCCATGTTTTTAATGCATTTCACTTTGCATATGTGTCTTTATTCTAGCGCTTTCATCCTTCTCAGATATTTATATGGACAAAGATTAAATAAAAAGCATTCTCTCCACCGGATCCCCATCGAATTTGGTATACAAGGGTTACACATAATATTAGCATGTAGCCTCTGACATTTAACCCAATAATGTAGTGTTAAAATAAGATGTTTGTACTGTCAAAATCTGTCATCATTCAGCCCTATTTGAACTCGTGCCGTTAACCGACATATAAAGGTCTAGAGACCACCGAACACAGTGTAGGCATCGTTGTCACAAATGCCATAGCAACTTGAGTTCGAATCAATAGAAAGGTAAAAAACATAAGTAATTTTAACTTAGGAGAACTCGACGATTGCTTTGTGTGTAATTGAAACATATCTTAACTGCACAGGGCACCTAGAGCAGTTCAAAAGCTGGTCCTTTTTTCCTTCGACAGATTGATTGTTGGTTGCTTAACGTCCATTGGCAAAACTTTCGACATAATTGTTTAAAGAAGATATTCATAAGTCTGTTATTCGTAAAATTGTATGTAGATGTGCAAAAAATTTTGAATTATCTTATCGTATCCTATATGATTAAAAACTTTATGATATATGACATATTTTTGTTGTTTCAATTGTCCGATCATCGATATTCTTGGTATTAGATCACGACTGGAAAAGCGATTGTACTCACCAAAAGGTAATATTTCTTGCGGGAATCGCCAAGGGAAAATGTGACTTCAAATAAGAATTTCAAAAATATCTTCTAATTTTAGAATGAATATAAATAATATAAGACTAAAATATAAGTATAAAATGGTATCGGTTGTTTGTTTTTACCCATGCATTATGAAAATGAAAAGTTTTAATAGAGGCAACAATTTGAAAAAATACATGTTTTCCCACGTTGTTTTAAATATTGTGAAAGTTGCTAGCTGTATACGGTATTCAATGACTAACCGCTATCAACACCTTATAACCAAAACATACACCCGGAATTATTGCAATGAACAAAGTACTGACGACTCATCAGAGATGTACCAGTTTCAACCATTCGCATGTACAATACCCTTAAAAAAAGTGGAATACCGGTCGCTGTTGCACAGCGTAGGTGTATATAAAACCCTTTAGTATATGGTAGTAAAAGTACTTATTATTGTATTATATACTAAATTTAAAAGCTACTGGAAAATCCAAAAGAATAAAAAATTGAAGTGCTGTTCATTGGTGGAGTACACTTAACGGATAGAGAACAATGAATTTGACTGTATTCTTTATAAAACTCACGTCATAAATAAAAGAAAACAACTTTACGGAAATCTTTTCCGGTGTTAAACTGACATATGAATACAAGTAAACTAAAAGTAATTAAAACCCTTCACCTAACTTATAACTACAGGTGCAAAGAAATAATATTTTGATAAATGTATTAATATTCAAACAGAGACTTTTGATAGATTAAGAAGATAGTGCAATGACCCTTGTGACACCCGTATAATAACACTTAAGATAGATGTGGCTTTCTTTATGTTCTTGAGTACATAGGGTATCTAAATGTATTAAAATGTACCGTCATATACTTTGTCGTTTTTGTTAGAAGTTAATAATTAAGGTGCTAATGCGTACAGATTCACTTCCCGTTTAACTTCAGTCGGAAGCAAAAGTTTATACCGATGTTGAATTAAATATGGGGAATCCCTGTATCTTTACATTTCAAGGAGAAACCTCTCATTAGTAGCATTAGAACCAAAACAAAGGAAGTCCGAGAAAGAAGAACTCAACGAAATAGGACGCTAAATCCGATGACAGGGACAACTACGTAGTGCCATATTTTGGGAAGCCTTTCCGTATTTTTAGTGCTTTAGAATTTTAACAAATGCAGCAAATTTCTGTTAGATAAAAATTATGGCCTTCGTGTCTAAAAAGTTGGTGTCCTATATGAATACAAACAGTTGTCAAACCATATAGCTTAGCATGGAAGACCAAACATCTATTTTTTTCATTATAAACTATTATGAAAGCTTTTTGGGAAATTTGGGAAAATTTACAGTTCACATAACATCTATAAAACATCTTACAGTGCAAAATAAAATACATTTAAACGATACCTTCGATAAAATTTCTTCTAAGTAACGAGATACAATTATAAAATCATACATCATCATGTACGTAATTTTTATATACTTCAGGGATATTAGTATGAAGGCGGACTTTGTATTGGTGATCGGCATAATACCCAAGAAAGTCCAAGATAATGTTCATAGCTCGAAAATTATGAAAGCCGGTTTTTGAATTTAGTCACAGAAATGGTTCTTATTGGTAATATGGCATTTCTCTTGTTAATGTTTTTGGGCAAAAACAAGTATTACAATGTAATGAATTAATCTTAGATCCGGAAAACAAACTAAGAACTTTGAATAAAATGTCAAGAGGTTGATATAAGGTTTTGCATGACTAACATAATTTTTTTCATCTGAATAGTACTTGACACCAGTATTTGCACAGTATAAGGCTTATTTCTATCTCACAAGACTCGTATTTGACATCAGAGAAATGAAAACAAAGCACAATTTTGCCAGACCCACAGATTTCATTGCTGTTTGTAATAAATGAAATGATACTTTTTTTTTGTACTATCTTGCTCTGTGTTATTATTTTATGTTGACGCACGAAAGGAATGTAAAATATTAAGCCAAATAATGGCCAGACCTGCAGATACTATGACTGTTATGGAATTTCTCTGGACAAAATCATACATTATGGGGTGATCTTATTATGATGCGAATGTAATTGAAGCAACAACATAGCCAGTATTACAATTCATATACGCTATTATTCTTGGACAATCATAATTTATGATAACACCAGGCAAACAAATTTGCCGGGATCGATGCTATGGTACATAAACTGTGTTGTAATTTTATTAAGCGGCAATATTGCCAAACTGGCAGTTCTTGATACTGAAATGACATTTTACATTTTGTTGTCATTTAATGATGGATAATTATTTAATTCTGCATGTTTATGTTTAAACGTTGACTTGTCATTTTTGCTGTGTTGATTTTTTCAGAACAAGAACACTCTATATGTTTAATATAGTGGCATTCTCGTTAGTTCGTCGAAGTTTCATCTTGCAACCGATCGCCTGTCACACGCATGCATGAGGATGTCAAGATTCTAGATTTACAGATGTTTCGTAATATTTTTGACTTCAAAAGGAACTGTAAGACTTCGATTCAATGATACATTTATTAAGGTGGTAGACCTGGGTTGAGGGAGATAACTCTTGAAATCAGTAATATGTTTATATTATTTTGTTAAATAAAC
>JAULBM010023124.1:0-11297 GCA_032357055.1 Geukensia granosissima
AATCGATTTATTGATATCAATAAATGATTTATTGATATCAATAAATAGGGAATAAATTCCACAACGGCTTTCCATAGATGGTTTATTATAGGAAAAGAAAAATCACCCCTTTGTCATACATTTGAGTGCATAGACTTAAAGAAGGTATGGTCATAACTAATATTAAATATGCTTAAGATACTTTCTTTTAGATAGATTTCTTTCTTAAATTTTTGATTAATTAAAGCTAAAACCTTCTAAAAAATTTCTAAAAGTATTACCAAACTTGTCCGATAAAACCTGTTCGGAAGGGTCTTTTTTGCCATAAACTCTGATTCTTAACAATATTAGAACAAATCTTGCACGATGAGCGCAGTCTGTTAGACTGATAGATCGTGTTGCCAAACCGTATATGTATATTATCAAGAAGAAATTTGACCGCTGTAATCATGTCAGATGATGTAAAACAAAGTTAATTTTATAAGATTTATCGCTAAAAAGGAATGGTATTGATCGCAACATACGTAAGAACAACCAGACTTTTTATATGACCATTTGACTCGATATACAACTTTTCTGAATAAGATCATGTTGAAAAATCATAATTATCGATTGAGAAAAAGGGAATTTTAAAAAACTTAAGTTTGTCTGAAACATCAATTGAAATTTTAATACTTAAAAGTAGTTGATAGACTAATTTTCATAAGGTTTATTACAGAAGTTAATAATGAGAGTTTTAATAGTAGTTAGAGCACTAGTTTATAGAAGTGAGCACTAGTTAATAGAATTTGTCCATTATTGACTGCCTTGGGGGAACCTGTATATGTTTGTAATTTATACGTTTTGGATGGCTGTCTCAAGGACAATTATTTTCATATATATTTTCAGGGCGACATATAAGTACCATTATCCATCGTACTGGGTAGGAGTCACACTTCACTATATATTACCACGAGCTCTAGATCGTAACGTGTATACGTAAAATTAGACAAATCTTCCTTCAATAATATACATATAAATACAAAAACTAACAATTTAAAAGGCAAGAAGCATCCAATGATCTCGACTCAAGATTGAGACATGCGCATGATCAATGTGATGTGGTTACCCATGTTTTGTTGATCCAACACCATCTTTACATTGAAGCCAAAATTAAAATCGAGGCAAAAAAGTGAGTTTCAGTGGATCAGTTTCCAAGTCATAAACTCTATATGTAATACAAAACAAGATGTGAATTCCATTTCGCACCACACCTCTACATTTGCAGCCACAAATTTACACTAAATCCTTGTAACGATTATAGAATTTTGTGAAAGTCTTGAAAAGACTATGTTTACCATTAAGATGAAGGTTTTGATCGTTGAGGTCGGAAATTTGGGTGTTAACACCAGAAAATCAAACAAGTCGTGAAATCTGTACAGACACATCTTTGTCGTAAAAGGTAAAGTTTAGTATGACAAAAGGAAAAATCGCTACTTTTTCATAATTTTCAACCTTGTTTAAGTGTTAGCTAATCTAAAGAAAGCGGTATGAGCATACTGGTGGTTTATTTAAAGCAATTTCATTTTGGATAACTTTTTTTAGCGAATTCTTAAATTCTGGTTTGTTCAAAGTGAAGACGTCATCCAGATATCAACAGGTGTTATTAAACTGATAAACTAAATGATGTCCCAACCCAGGGATCTGTCATCCAGTGGTTGTCGTTGTTTAATAAGTCATTTATTGTTATTTGTTCACCATTTCTACATTAGATTATGTCGATTGTCGTGTTTTATGTATAGTTTCACATTTTGTATTTCGGGGCTTTTAAAACTTTCCGTTATGGTATGGACTCAGGTTCATTGTTGAAGGCTGGGCACCGGAGCGGTGTGTGGGGGGGTGCAAATAAAGTTATGAACCCCAACTTTTAAAAGTGCCGAGGCAATTGCCCCCATGACCCGGCTCTTACACCCCGAAGAAAACGAACATATGTGATTTTGGGATGGGGATCTCAAAGTTAAATAGTTATTAGCAAATGTGTTTAATGAAGGGTTTGGTCTCCCCTTGTATATAAGTAATGAAATGCTGAGATTCTCTTGTCATGATTATAAGAAAATATATGGTTTAGGAGTGTGTATCGTAATATCAGTTAAATTTAATGTTTTGTGTTCTTTTTAGACGATCTCCGACAGAGATTATAATGGTCTATAGTTGTTCCTAGCAAAAATATGTATAAGGTAGTCGGGGTCATCCAAAGACCCCAGGGGAAATATTGATTACTATGCTATGGCGATACACATGCATTAGTAAAGTTTCAAATAATATTTCATATAATGTATAGGAATGAAATTTATCCAATAGTTTTAGTTTTCCTGTTTTAACAAATGAATAAGTGATTTGCAAATTACCGACGTTGATTCCGTTTTTAAAAAGTTTCACTCTAAGGGAAGTAATTCAATAGAAAATGAGAACACGTGAATACGGACCAGTTTTCAGATTCAGCGACCAAACAATTATAAATCGGCACGCTGGCTTTTAAAATTTAATAAAAATGTTAAATAAAACAAATGGACACCTTAAAGGTCATTTTATTTCAACCCGTTTCATCAAAGATGAAGGATAAAATCTATACAGACCAAGAGAAATAATTATCATTTCAATTGAATCCTGATTTTTCAATACCCCATATACTTCAACAGCGTATTTCTAGTAACTGCACTACCTCTAAAGTATAATTTTATAACTATATTCTTATAACTAGCACTCTATTACGTATTAAAACTCTCATTGTTTTATTATGGTAGTAGGGTTGCCGTTGTGTTTAATGTTGTGATCCAAGTACATTTTTGAAAAAAATGTATGTTACAAAATATTTAACAAAAATAAACCTTCGACCATTCCCGACTTCGGACATGCACATGGGACATGTGGTAGGACTTAGCTATAGATTAGTGTTATCCCAACAATATTAAGGTAAGAGCAGTATAATTTTATGTACACACGTTTTATTAATTAGAGAGATTTATAGCTTTTCATACAAAAACTCAGCCTTGCTGAATGCCTTGTGGAGACCTGCGTATGAGGTACGGTCTCTTTGACATTCACCCCATATCATTTTTATTTTCTTAAAAAGTAAAGGTCTTTAGGCATACCCTAGTTTCAACTATTTGTTTAAGCGGAAAATCACGATTTAGGCGTTACACCTAGAAGTTGACAGTAAGGGCGAGTTAGGAACAAACCTTTACAACAAGAGAGATGACTGATTTTCCGACTGTAAACCTTCCGTTCATGTCTAGCAACATTCCAGCCGACCTGCATACGGAGTGTATATTTCTTTATTGATACGCTACTCCAGGGCTTGTGCTTCCTATCAGGCTTTTATTGATAGAAGGTTGCAGCTGACAAGAAAGCTACTGAGCCAAGGATTTCTCAGGGAAAGATTAGAATCATTACTCCGGAAGTTTTTCGGTCGCCATCATGATTTGGTTGACCGGTACGAAATATCCATTTCACAAAATAACAATTTATATCTTCCCACTGTCGTGAATACAAATCTGTTCCTATACCGGTTCTGACTAAAATCGATAGTGACTGTACACCGGCTTTGTCTACTGAGTAACTCGACGGGTGCCGCTGGTGGATTAGGAGTTGCTTACCCTTCCGGTGCACCTGAACTCATCTTGGTTCGTGTTACTCAAGCTTTAGATTTCAGTGTAGTGTTTTGTTGTCTTTCGTTTCATTTTGTTGGCCATGCTTCTGTCAATCTTTCGACTTAACTCTGCCCCTTTAAATTCCTTTTAGTATATGTGCGATATAAAAATTTTATTATAACTGTTTTTGCTATGTTTAGATCTTGGACTTCCTTCGTTTTGATTCTTATGATCCTGATGATTGCTTACTCCTTCAAATGAACATATAGCAAATGAAAATTCTCCATATTTTTTTTTAACATTGGTAATTTTGTATTCTGAAAAGCATACAGAGATAGCCAAAATTTTAATTTCAATATTTTGACCTTTAATCTCAGAGCTATGATTCTAGTATCACTTTCTTCCTACTACCGGTGAAAATGACATCTTAAATTTTAGTTATGCGTAGTTCACAGTATTTTGGACAACAATTTAATGGTGTCACAACACTTTAAAAATATTTTAAAGTTTTCAATGCATTTTTTAAAACACAATTTAATGTTTTTACAGCATTTTTTCAAAATTATTTCATATTTTCTGTAATCCACATGCGGACTTAGTTAATGAAGTCGTGTCATCAGCATAAACAATACGAAAAAGTTTTATGTATTAAGATTTATTATAAACAGTTCATTATTGTCTTACGAAAAGATTTTTAGAGGAAGCGAAAAAAAATGAGGAAAGTCAACAGACACGGCAATCTCGAGAACACAAATAAGACGTAACATGACATATATAAATATAAAACTAAAAACTATGCGGACACCGCAAAAAAACGGGATGAACTCAGATGGTCAGGGAGGGTAAGCAGTTCCTGCCTCTTTAAAGACACCCGACGCATTTTCCGTTTTTTCCATCCGGTATAAGTCATTTCAGTGTAAACGGGAAGGTTTCAAGGGATCACATTTTCCACGAGGAGAAAGCGAACAGCTTGTTTTTGGTTACTCCGCAATTTCACAGGAATAGATCCGTCTTCATCTGTAAAAACTGGGCACCGGAGCAGTCTCCAGTGCTCGACCCACAGAGCTGACCCAGCGCGAACCCCAGGTGGCGGAAAGCGGAGGCCCTCTCGTGGGGGGTTGCCAGGTTAGCCTTGCAGTGGACCATAGTGGGTGACGTATTTGAGAGAGCCACGCTTTTTGCACGTTAAAGAAAGGCTAATGCTTCTACAAATAGCTAAATTTTCCGTTCCTACCCATCACTCCCTTTTTCCAGTAGCAGTCAAAACCGTTGCCTGTTGTGTCCCGTCCCACCCCCTTTCCGATACTAATAATTGTTAAACTTATTCTCGTCTTAAATATGCATGAAATACTTGCCACTGGACGTTAAGCAACCAACAATCAATCATCTATAAAACGGTTATTCCATACTGGTGGAAAAGATTGTTGTCTCGAACGTAAAATTTCTGGAGTGATGACTTCAAAGGAGGAGCAACGTATCCCTGCCTAAGCAGTTTATGTGTTAACGACCCAGCACTGTCCTGAAAATCGCGGTATTGGACAAATGCTCTTAAAAACGTATGAACTGCGAGATGTATACACCATACGCTGGGGAAACTGGAATGTTACTGCCAATGAACGGGAAGTTAACAATAAAATAGTTAAAGAAAAGCTAGAGAAATCTAATCATTTGTCATTTAATCATTTAACTAGGTGCGTTTTTATTGGCCATGCTTTTATATTTTGAAACAAATCTAACATTTTATCTTTGGCATTTTAGCTTTTGTAGAGACCTTATTACCAATATACATTGTAAAAACCAGACTACAAACCATTGGTAAGAACACTGGCAGTACTAAGTTCATATTTTATTCTAACTGAAATACACAAAACATACTTTTACTTTTTTCTAAGAACTACGGAGAAGATTAAAATGTTAAAGAGTCCCTGACCACGAAAGCAACAGAAATCTAACCATTTGTCAGTTAATCCTTTAACTGTGCGCGTTTTTATTGGTCAATAAATATTATATTATGTATAGAATATAACGTTCAACAACTATTCTATGTAACAAGTTGACAGTTTGTTCGGTTGGCTTTTCATGTTATTTTTATGAAACCGCAAAATTTTTACATCGTAAATGCATCACTCTGATATATGGACATTTATTGATTTTAAAATGATCAAAATGATATGTATAATTACACAGACGATACAATAGATTACTCGGAAATGATATATTCAGTGACCAATTTATCAATTTATCTTGTAGGAAGTTATCCTTTTGAAAATATCAAAGGAACACTTGTGTTTATCGTGATCATGACATATCTGTTTGTACAGCGATGATAAAAATCACTATTAAATTCAAAATATGCTTTCTTGCCACTATAAATAGAGAAGATAGAATAAGCAGATAAGGTATGATGGTCAATAAGATAGCCATCCAAAACATAAATTACTAACATCTAGAGGTTGCTCTAAGACCTTCAATAATGGACACATATTCACATTCAAAGGCAAGCTGTAAAAGCCCAAAAATAAAATGTGATAATATTCAAATGAAACACTTATCGATCAAATAACGTACAACGTAAAACTCTTAAGCATCAAAACAATGAATACCACTCGATAACAAGCTTTGGCTTGGGGCAGCTACTGTTAGTATGTGGTAGTGTTAAGAACGTTTTTGAGTACTCAACTGTACCCCTAACCTGGGACAGTGGTGTTACAAACCTACAAAAAAAGAAACTTTAAGATTTAACTTTTGGAGGCGATACATAGTAAAAATACAATTATAAATAAAACAAGAGAGCACAAAATGTAACGACCTTTAAAAAGTACTCGCTGTTTCTAATGTACTGAAATCTCTCAATTTTTTCAATATTCCGTGTTTTTTTTTTCAACGTGCAGATATGTGCCATATAAACGTTAGATTTAAGTACAACAGTGTTAATTTTGTCAACTTAAGTTAGAACGACAGTATTTCACTGCTCATTCTCTCTGAGTCTGTGTATAAAGTAGTCAATTCTGGTATAATTTCTAAACTTTTAAATTTGCAAACATAAGAGAAAGAAGCATCATACGTTGTTTTTTTTCTCTTACAATTAAGAAATTAACTTATCTATTCAAATTATATATCTTTTTGTTGTACATGTTTAATTTATTCTAATTCATCTTGAAAATTTGAATTGAAAACTCTTTAAAGGGAGATAACTCTTTCATATTTTTACTGCAAAGAGTGCACTATGATTTGGGAATTTTGTTTGGTTCTGCTTAAACAAGAACGGTGATCCAAAAATTTTATTTTATTTTCTAATAGCATATTATAAAAGCTATCTTAACAATTGTAATTAAAAAATTCTATTTGCTGGTTTTCTTCTGTCTGCAAAATTATGCATTTTCCTTATATAAGGTTTGTCAAATAAGCTGTTTTTATACCAACAGAAATTCAATAACACGTACGGTCACATATATATTTGTTTTTTAAAATCCCTTGATCTGTGGAAAGTTTTAATAATGATCTACCTTAATGAAGAATTGCAATATTTATCATCCCTGTGAAAAACCTTATGTAGAAATTATACAAGGTTCATGTTAAATTCCTGGTAAAGGGATACTTTTTTATGATGAAGGTGAAAAACTGTCAAAATCGTACCAAATAGGGATAATTGGTGTAGTTATTAAATCAATCTAACTTTGAACTCTTCTCATGAATAGTTTTTTAGCAATCTGTCGTGAAAGGCTAAAATTGGGGAAAATGTGAAATCAAAAAAATCCCCTATTTATCTTTATTTAAGCTAAAGAATATATTTGCTGAACTTTTTTTACTCATCTTGGTAAAACTTCTTGTTTAAAAGCGTTTAATGCAAAATTTGTTGAAAAACATTCACAAACAAACCAAATAAAAGACTATTTTTTTCATTTCCGTCTATTTTAAGGGGTAGAAATTTAGTGATTACTACAAAAGTAAGGAAACAATACACATATATCATAGAATCATTTGAAAGGTAATGCCTGCAGCTTTCCATTGGCACAAACTTACAGGTTATTCTTGAGCGGTGGCACTGTCAGAGCTTTCGAAAACATTCTTTCCTTGAAAAACTAAAATTCAAAAATATGTGGGTTGTACTAATCTTTGGTCTTGGATATAAAGCCCATCCCAATTTTTTCTTGGGAACCTTTAAAATCCTTTATTATAGACCCTAATAAAAAATTCATATGTGGTAGAGTCCAGGGTGTGCACTGAAGGTCGACCCAGCTCATGGACTACGGAATATGAGTTAAAATCCAAATATTCTTATAGCAGTGCTCATTACAAAAGATATACCGTTGTAAACAAACGTATCCTTAAGTAAACAAAACATATTACAGATATTCATAAAATATATCAGTACATATATAATGTTAAAAACACCTCCAAAAACACGATGAAATATCAGTGGTTCATAAGACATTGGTTTCAAACAACAAAGGTTACATTTTGCATCACAACACTTCTGGCCTTGTGTCGGGTCATTTTCGTCTATTAACGGCCAGCAGGAAAAAGTACAAAAACCACAGTTAAACGCATGGCTCCAGGCCTCTGAGGAACACCTACAGGCGTCACATACGCATTTCTTGCCACAAAGACAGCACGGAAACGTGTATTCATACCTGAAAAAATCAAAATATCAAATATCTATCCCAAGAAGTATTTCTCTTTCTATGTTCTTTTCCCCTTATGGATATCTGATTGGTATTGTTCCTTTCATGAACTGAGTCTCTCACTTTTTACCAAAATTCGAAAAATCGCATGAAGGAAACTTAAATTTTAAAAATTTAAAAAAAAAGATTCCGGTTACTTTTGTATATTTCGGAATTTTTGTTCATTTTCTTAGTTTTTCTACACTCGATTGAAAAATATGAAAATTTTGTCGTTTTTCATTGTAAAAATTTTTGCTGACATGATTTTAAAATTTTATAAGATAAAAAAGATTTTGAAATGTTTTCATATTTATTGGCATATATGTATACGTTGTGTCAGTAAAAATAAGCTTGCCGGTACAAAATGCGAAAAGGAAGACATTGTCGGAACTTTTAATTTTTCACAAAAGTCAACAATTTTCACTTTTGCACAGGACATACAACGCCACCTGGAATATTTTTAACTCTTAATGTGGCTAAATCTCTTTCTCAAAACCCTTTTTAGATTTTATAATTGGTTTAAGAAAGAATAGCCAAAATGTGAAAGACTCAGTTCATAAAACGTGCATTAATAGATTATCTACATAAATGGATCAATATGCGGTAATAATAAGATAACCTTTATAAATACACCTCGCCAAATGTTAAGCAACACTAATTTTTTTCGATATCTTTTAATTTGTGCAATACATTTGGTTTTTTTTGCTGAAAATACTTTTCATTAAACATTTGTCAACAGGTAAGTATCTACGTTTGATTTTAATGATTGATTATTAATCACTGAACACTTGTTATCAATCGTGTACAGAGCTTTGTGAAAAACCAAGTTTTAAAAATTTTGATTTGCTTAGTAGTAACCGCATATTGGTACTTGTAAAGTCAGATTTACGATTTGATTGATGTCCACTTAAGCGAATATCAAGACTGCTTGAACGATATCGATGATCTCCCTCGATCTGGCAGACAGCGTAAGACACCCCAAAGGTAGGATAGAGACTGCGTAAGACATCCCAAAGACAGGATAGGGCGCTCATAAGATCAGCTTTAAGGCAACTGTTTTCAACTAAATTGAATGAAAGGGTACCAGCATGTCAGAATTTGGCCGAATTGCGTAATGCAATAGCAGAAGAATGGCAAAGACTTCCTAGAGAAACATTCATACGATTAGTAAACGGAATGAGACGTAGGGGTTGGAGAACTGTACCGGAAGCATGGAGGCTATACAAGATATTGAATTATTTTGTGGAATAAAGACTTGCTTTTGTGAAATGAACGTAATTTTCCCCAAATTTGATCTCTATTCAATAAAAAAAATAAAGATTAAATACTAAACTTTATTTTATTGTCAAGATATGTCATTTTTTGCTACTTTTTAAGTTTCTTGGTAGAATAACGTTTCATCTGAATAAAGTTTATGTTTATCGATTTTTGTAAAGTTTAACATAAGATGTAAGTTATCATTGAATAAAAACCATCAAATATATTTCTAATTTGTGGAATTCAAATTTATAAATGTGAAAATATTTGGTGTTGCATAACCTTTGGCGAGGTGTATATATGGGTCATTTTAATAAAAACACACAAAAACATACATGGGTATTAATTTTAAATGAAAAATATACGATTGTGTATTATTTACATGTAGCAATAATATCTGAATGGGGAGGGGGTGTACAAAAACAGCAGAAGCACACCTGTACCTAAATTTCCCATAAGTGTCCACCGTAATCATTGTAGTATCGAGTGTTAATCATGGTAATTTAAAGAATATGATTGGGAACACGTGTCACTGATAATCTTATCTTCGACTTGAACTGCAGATTTGTAAATCTGAATAAAATCTGAACAATTTTAAATGATTAAAATTAAGATATATCAATATTTGCATTTAAGGACAAGACAAAATGATAGTCAGAGAATCCCACATAGACCATCAATCCAACAAAATTCAAACGGAACAGATTTTCATTATTGTGAAACAAAAGAATTTCTAGCAGTACTTCACTGTCCTGAAATATATAAGTAGGCCAAGTATTCTTTGAAGTATGTAGCCACTTAAAAGACATCTTTCCTAACTTAATTATGAACGTTTGAAACTTATACATTTTTGTTCGCTAACCAAAAACGGGTAACAATGTTTGCAAAGTTTAAATGTCCCAGCTTTTGACAAACGCAATCAAACAAAATCTTGTAGAAACTTTATATCGCCAAACATAAGAAATAGGTGGAATATTGGTACTGTTTATGGCGTTACTCCGACACTTATTTTCATAGTGTCTGTATAAGCCTACACATCTGATGGTGTCACAATGGTTCAATGCGTTTTGTTTGTATTTAATGAGCGACTGCGGTCAAGCTTTGTTTTCTAATAATTAAGAAATATTAATAACATACCTATGAAAACAACAACAACAAGGGCAACAGCATTTGAAACAGGTTCTACCACAGTTTCCATTACCTTTACAACATCCCTTTCCTTTGCTCTCTGTGGATTCTTCACAAAAAGCTTCACTCGTTATATAACGCCATGCATTACTAAGTAATGCTAGACCTCCATTCACAACCGCAATTATCCTCTTTTTCAAATGTTTTTTTTTCTTTAAGAAATCTCTATCGCACCCTGGCAAACAGACATTTTGATAGCGAAGTAGGAGTATGGCTTGTGGAATTTCGATAAATAACAAGGAATAAAAAGTTTCAGTTCGGCCGTCAAGCAGTTTTTTGGGGTACTTCATTTTTCTATCAATCTCCTCTTTCGTTTCCTTTTTGAACCTTATCTCGCAGTATACTTGGAATATGATATTTGCCAGCTGTATTACAGATAGTACCGTTCCTGCAATAGTAAAATACATGTATTTCTGGGTTACATCGATCATTTCCGTACATGTTCCATCGTTTTCAGTCAATTTAGATACATCGGTGACGTTTGTAGGCGTTTCTTTCATGTCATAATATTGCAACCAGTCAGAAACACTATCTAAGATTATAAAAACAGCAGCACCAATTCTCGTAAGAACTACCCAAG